>KN488933.1:0-25057 GCA_000787155.1 Scartelaos histophorus | reverse complement strand
TCTCTCTCTCTCTCTCCCTCCTTTTATATACCCCTTCTCTCCTCTTCTCTCTCTCTCTTTCCTTTCTTGTAGCCATTCTCTCACCCTCTCTCTCTCTCTCCTTTCTTATAGCCCTTTTCTCCTCTCTTCTCCTCTTATCTCTTTCCTTTCGTTTCCCTCCCTCTATCTCTCCTTTCTTATCACCATCTCCTGTCTCTTCTCTTCTAGCCCCTCTCTCTCTCATCCTCTCTCTTTCTCTCTTCTTTCTTCTCAGCCCCCTCTCTATCTTTCTTTCCCACTCTCCTCTCTCACCCAGTCTCTTTTCCTCCTTTCTTATAGCCCCTTTCTCTCTCTATCCTTTCTTATAGCCCTTGTCTCTCTCTCTCCTTTCTTGTAGCCCTTGTCTCTCTCTCTCCTTTCTTGTAGCCCTTCTCTCCTCTCTTCTTCTCTTTCCTTTCTTGTAGCCATTCTCTCTCCCTCTATCTCTCCTTTCTTATCACCATCTCCCATCTTTCTCTTCTCTTCTAGCCCCTCTCTCTCACACTCTCTCTCTTCCTCTCTCCTTTCTTCTCAGCCTCCTCTCTATTTTTCCTTCCCACTCTCCTCTCTCACCCAGTCTCTTTTCCTCCTTTCTTCTCTCTTCTCTCTCCTTCTCTCTCCTCTCCCTCTTCTTTCTCATTACCCCCTCTGTATCTTTCTTTCCCACTCCCCTCTCCTCTCCTTATCTCCCTCTCTCACACACTCACACACACATTAGCATCCGCCCGGCGTGGAGTGGGCGACCGTTTCAGACCCTTTCGAAAACACATCCAGCTTCCACTCTGGCGTCGGTGAAGAATTGGACGGAGAGACAGTCCATTTGTCTGCCTGTGTACAATCCTGTCGTCTATGTCACGGATATTAATGATTATGAATGCTCCACTTTATGCCGTCTTCAGCCCCCGACAGACTGCGCTAAAGCTGCTGTCGACGACGCCTATGGGGCAGTAATCGCTCGCTAATCACTGTTTCTGTTGACGGGCCAGACCTGTCATTAACGCGCATCTGTTGCCTGTGTTGTACGCCTATTTTTAACATTTACTTAGCTCTGTATTTACATATAGGGAAACATTTAAAGGGGACGCTCTGGAACATTGGACACAGGCCTCATTTCCCAGTGAGCCAGAGTGGAGTAGACGTGTAAAGACACTTTTTAATTATTTCATCCAGCCCTTATATTTGCAGAGGTCGCTGGTGCTAGGCTAGCGCATGTCAATGGGCATAGTTAGCCTGCTGCTAAAGTTAGCCTGCTGCTGCTCTTACCCACTCCACAAAGCACAGAGGCAAATTTATTTTTATACCAGACTTTCGATGTGAATGTCTGTGTCGATAGAATAATTTTAGAAGTAAAACCAACGTTGCATTTGAAGGAATTATGTCAGCGAGTTGTACTTGCTCTGATAGCGGCGGACTGATATCACCACTGCTGCTGAGAAAGTAGTCCCTCAAAATGTGACGATTCATGCGATACAAGGTCCATTCTACTTTTAAAATGATTCAACACTATCAACACTGAGATTTACATAGACAGTCTGGAATAATAATACATTTGTCTCTTTGTGCTTTGTGGAGTGGGTAAGACTGTTTTTAGTGGCAGGCTAACTATGCCCATTGACATGCGCTAGCCTACCACCAGCGACCTCTGCAAATACAAGGGCTGGATGTAATATTTTTAAAAGCGTCTCCACACGTCTCCAACACTCATGACTCACGTCCACTCTGGAGTCCAAAAACTCCAGAGTGTCTCTCTAAACAGACCTGGAGTGTTGTTTTATTTCATTTGCACATGTTTAAGTAACTCTCAAGCTCAAAATGCTCTGTTCCAACTTGTCATGAAGTGGTAGTTTCTATATAACTTCCAGCGACCTCTGCAGAATTTCTCTGATCTGGCCAAGATTTTAAAACTTTTATCGGGTTACGATAAAACTCAGGCAATTACTCGTCCACCCAAAAGATCAAATAGAACCGGGGCATAAATGTAATCTCAGATATGAAATACCCAGCGTGTCCTGGAATAAAACATACACCAGGGAAATAGGGAGGGTGTTCATTCCACGAAAAAAAATAACATAGCAAAAAACACGATAAATAAGCGATAAACCACAAAGCAGAACTCAAATCATTTGTTTCTGACCACTGTAAGAGAAAAAAACAAATTATGGACTGGGACAGAGCAAAAGTCATTGGGACAGAGGGCTACATACATCGTCTGTGGATTAAGGAGGCAATCGACATACAGAAATGTTCCCCAAGGACGAAAAACTGGGACAAGGGGGCTTTTTTACTCACACACACCTGGGATACTGTCCTGTGGGAGTCGGACTGCAGATACCTGCTAGTTGTGCGACTGCTTAATTCTAGTCTAGAGGTAGTTTATTTTAAGATAACTTGTACAAGTAAAATGACCTTTGATAATTTAACTACGTTTAAGTCATTTTCTAATAGATTTAAATGTTTATATTGTAAGTTTTGGCCAAGCTTTTGTCCAGTGTGCTTGTTTCCAGGGAGATGTTATTGCTTTGCCTGTAGTCTTCCAGAGTTTAAAAAATTGTATTAAAATGATCAGTCTCCAATGGGGCAAGAGGGAGACTAAACCAAACCAATTTACAGGTGACATTTTTTGAAGAGGCAAACCACTCAGAGTCAGAATGCATGTTTTGAAAGGTATTTTTGAAAACACTCAGAATTGAATAAAGGCATCGTATATAAGTTTAATATCATATTGTGGATTATTACAGGTAAAGCAATAATGTCTGTATAGTAGTGAAAAAAAAAAAAACGCAGTTTCTTCGTCACAAATGTATGCAGAGTTGTGCTTTGTTTCATTCACACATGTTTAAAACAGTACACAAATCCCTCATATTTAGGCTGAGATCATCCCAGCTTTTGGAATTGTCTCTACTGAAAAGGTAAAGGCAATTAACTTGAAAAAAAAAAAAACATTTTTTGAGGTGGACTAGAGCATTTTGAGCTTTACTATAACTATATTAACTATATCACTATATATTAAACTAGGCCTATTCAACTAATCCAAATTAAGTTATTAAAGAGGTGGTATTACATGTCTTTGGGGTATTAACTGATAACAGATAACATATTTAAAGTTTTCGATGCTCTTCCCCCTCTTCCCTTTGTTAATTCACTCCCCTCAATGCAAAAAAGCTTAAGATATAAAGAATTAAATCTATCAGAAAATGACGTAAAAGTAGTGAAATGATCTTACTGCGTGGACAGATCATTTTACTTGACAAGTCAAATAAACTGCCTCTAGACTAGAATTAAGCAGTGTCAGAACTTGTTTTCAGATCATAAATCTGAAAACAAAATAAATAGTTTTAAAATCTTGGTCAGATCAGAGAAATTTGCAGTGTTTCAAGAACCATCACATCACAATCGAAAAAGTTGTGCAATGTTTTGTATCACACTTTTGTATAATTCTGGAATTTGTGGTGCAGAAGCGTGAATGCTGTGGGAAAGGCTTGTGGGATGAGTCTTGGACAGAATCACACTAGGAGAGATCACTATATACTCAGATATTCATGCATGACTGAAAGAAGCTTCTTTTCCTGAGAGTTCAAAAAGTAAATTTTGTTAAATACTTGTACCTTCTCTCTGAAGCTGCGATATCCAACCTTGTTTTTAATAAATTAGGATTTTTATTTTTTTAAAGGGTACTAAGTGTCTGCAGCTAAAAATAAAGTATTTTAGCTGTGAGCAGTACTAGGATTGACTGTCTGCCTCTGTTGCACTTAAGCATCTGAAAAAAAAAGCTGTTCTGAAGACATCGCTGTAAATATTAACAACGGTTTGAAATCATCTCTAAATGAAACATAAATTGTAGAAGAAGAAGCAGTACTACTTATTCCCCAGTGTAAGAAATACTGATGTAGGCTGTTTTAGGACCAGCTGATATTTCCTTGTCGGGTAAAGTGTGTGCAGTACACAATATGCATTTTGCTGTTTCATCTTTGTCCGTCGCTGTGGTTTCTGAAAGGCACTGAGATAAGAACCGCAAACCAATTAAAACCATTTGAGCATCTGTTGCAAAAACCACTGCATTTGTTTCCATGGATTCCACACTGGATGTCTTTCTGCTGGGCTCCGGGGAACAGAACAGAGTGTTAGGTACCACTTTGAGGTATATGAACCTTACTGGATTTCTCATTTTACACAATACATTTGTTTCATATAGGGGCCAAAACTAATAGAATGGTGAGAAACAGGAGTTGACTGACACATGGATTCATATAACTGTCCTCCCTGTGCAGTGCCAGCGGGATCCTGACCCCCAGATGAACTGTTCTCATTTGCGACAGGCTATTCTACTCCGGCTGGTCCTCGCTCCCCCACAGGTGCTCATCTCCAGACTTATGCCATCATCATCAAACTGTCTGCAGCAAATAGAAGACATCTTTCAGGTCAGGTGTATCGATCTGCAGCCAAACAGACCAATAGCACCAGGAAAAGAGCACTGCTCTGGGGGAGTCCATTTTTAGGCTGTTCTTTTGTAGAGATCGAGGAGTCCAAGGCCAGGTTTTTGATTAATTCAATTTAGACATAAAGGTACCTTTGACATGTTCTCATATGGTTTAAAAAAATAACTTTGTTAGATGAATTTTTGTGATATTCGTGAGTGAATCCATCTTGACAGACTCTCGCTGATGGAGCCTGGCCAGTGGGCCGGAGACTGGACCAATCACAAAGCAGATCTGGGTGGAAGCCAAAACCCAAACCATCCAAAACAAACAGCAACAGATGCTTTTTTTTCTTTTCTTTATTTTTTCACCAAAAGTGACCATGAAACCGCACTCAAGCTAAAGGCAAATCTCCAGAAAGTTTGTTGACCACAAAAAGTAAACAGACGGACTAATGTGGACTAAACCAAGCACTTTACAAAACAGCCTAGCAACTCACCATCCACTGACACTTGGTGCATTGCATGTGGCATCAAGTCTAAAAACCAGTTGAAAATTATGAAAATACTGAAGCAAATTAAAAATTTGTCATTGACTACATTTGCATGACAACGAAACCAAATATCATTAAAACCAAAATGATTTATTTGACCAAATTAAATAGCTTTCAAGTCTCCAGCACCCCCTGCCTCATTTTACTCTATAATTGAGCTTTGAGACGGACATTTGAATTCACCTGAGTGTTCATAAGTGTTCATTATGTGAAGTGACTTGGACTGTACGAGGTAATGACCCCATCTGGACCACTCTCTAAGGTCGCAGGCTGTGATTGGCTGACAGAGACGGACAGGTGACAGGAGGGAGGACAGAGGTGGAAACACAATCTTGGGCTTGAATTTATGCTTCAGCTCAATTATGTGTGATTTAATAAGGCTGCCCTTTTCTCCGCTCCGGTGATTGCCATATGAGCGCTGTAATTAGTTCCGGCCACAGGCTATCGGTGTGTAGATAATAGACGACAGTTTTCTGGACAATTCTGTTGATTTTCGGTTAAATTAGTAGTGGGCGAAATGAGACTGGACCCTGCTCTGACTCTATCAGGACTCTATTTTCTAAGATGTTATAATGTTGCTTCCTCATCACAAACATACCCAGAGTTATGTTTTGTTTTATTCCGCATAGTAAAATGTGTCTTGATTTTGATTGGATTTTCCTGTTGTTCTCTACCTGTATGTTGCAACACTGTAATTTACCCATTGTAGGACACATAAAGGTTTATCTTATCTCATTTTATGCACACTACAAGCTGATTACTATCTGATTTTTGGACCTTTTAAGGATGCATGCATTTTTTGTATAAAACCAGGTATTGTTTTCCATCTCTGCAACAACCTCATCTCATTTCCTTGTCCATATTTCCTCTCCAATAATTAAGATTTCAGTGTTGACCTCAATGACCCCCGTATAGTTTGCAGGAGATCCAGAATACTCTTCTCCATTACTGATCACTAGTGTATTATGCTAGTAACATAATTATAATGTTTCACAGTACGGTATTAAACCTTTCTATCATCATGGAGACCAAACCAAACCAACGTACAAGTCAGATCTGTAGAGAGGCGACCCCACTCGTGGTAACAGGCATTCTGGCACCTGTAATGTAATAAATGTTGGTTGGGTTTTTAACGTCATACTGTGGAACATTCCAGTTAGAGCAATGACATATCCATAGAACAAGCAGGTGACGGACCCTCCACCAGAAAAATAACACAGTGCATTTTTAAGTATTGAAAATGGGAGGCCCTGAGCTCCTGCTGTGGGGTTATTGGTCAGCAGGTCTGTAGCTCTTTGCAGTGCAGGGTGTTACAGGGTGTCTGGTGTTGATCATCTGTCTGCAGTCACAGTCTGCTCCTGTCACATGTAACTGTCACCCATCTGCTGCCCTTCAAACATCACGCACATGTACTGACACTCATGTACAATACCAGATCTTTTAAAGCTCCCATGTGACACCAAGCTGACTTTTGTGCGCTTTAAGCTATGTTATAACACTGTGGAGTGGGAGTGGCAAATCCAGGGCTGAAATCACTTCAAATGATTCTGGTAAAGGTGTATGGAGTTTAAAAATACAATACTGCATAGATACAGTGTACAGTTATATATATTTTTTCTTTTATAAAGAAGCATTTTATGGAGCAAAATGACTCCCTGATTGTGGGGAAGATGGACTGGAGTGGGTAGTGTTGTGTTTTAGCTTTGTTTTTCCTCGAGTGATGCGGAACAGAGAGTGTTCATGCATATTAGCTGGTATGGAGCCCTTCTGTATTATATATACATCACAAGGTGGAACAGAGTGTTTTCTTTTTGAGAAAAGAACTCGGCCTAAACCTGCAGGGTTTGTTATTATAATAGAGATGAGGAAATAGCTTAATATGGCCCTATAAACATTAATTCAAGAAGAAGTCTTTAATTTTTACCTGTGACACAACAATCTGGGCAAAATGAAAATGGAGGTTTTCTTTTCTTTGGTCAAATGGGATAATGAAACAAGTGTGAATGAATCAAAATAAAACCCCAAGTACGTATTTAGGGACGACAATATGACCTCAAATTTCAAAAATGTTTATCCGTACCCTTTAAACGTAAGTAACTTCAACTTCAGCTTGAGTTTGAAATTCCAGGACTAGACCTACATTACTGCTGCACTGCACAAACTCTCCAAACTTATTTAACAGATTCGTGAAAAAAATCTGCAACAATAAATGAGTCTGTAATGGAATCGGCATAATGATGAAACGAAACACCATTTTCACAGAACAATCGATTGTGAGGTTTTTTTACAGACCTCGCGCTGATTACTTTGCGTCAATATTGGTGCGATCATTATGAAATAAACTGGGACAGACTATAAAGTGTTTTCTATCAGAATATTTTCGCTACAAGTCAATGTGGGGGAGTTCTTTTAACTACTGCCGCTCTAAAATATGCAACTTAGCCCTTGACTTTGCAACTTAAGTCGGGGAAATAAACACTGCGAGATGCGCTTGGTCTCAGAGCTATTTGATATCGCAAACGCTCATCCTATTCCCGTCGACATGGTGATCTGTGTGGGCGCTTCATCTATGGCCTCCGCCTGCATCACAATACTGTCCTGCTATACTTCAATTGCTCCAAATATTAATGATTTTTAGTTGTTTTTTTTTTTTTTTATGTTGTTTTGCAAGTTAAGAGTTAAAGCCGCAAAGTAACAAGCAGTTCAATTACGAGATTAAAAGTTAAGCTAACGTTAACTATTTTTTTTCTTTCTTTCTTTACGTTTACTATGCTCTACATTATATATATTCACAGGAGACATGAAATAAGTGGTGCAACATGTATGGAATTAAAGTACAAGTGAAAAATAAATACAAAATAACAGCTAAATATATAATTTTTGAATATTTTTGCCTCATATTCTTCAAAGTGTAAGAAAGAACAAAGAAAAGAAACACCAGAAAAACAAAATATCCCAATTATTATTTTTAGTTTTTATATTTTCCATTCAATTCTTCAAAGTGTCAACCGTTTGTTTTGGCGACAACGCTGGAAACCCTTGACCTTCTCTCACTGAGCTTCTTGATGAAGTCTCCTGAAATGGTTTTCACTTCACATGAGTGTTTTGTCCGGGTCAAGAAGTGCCAAGTGTCCAAAGCAGTGATCAAAACAAAGGGGTGGCTAATTTCCCAAAAATCTAAAACAGTTTGCAGTTATTTTGAGGTTATTTGAGGTTTAAAACAGTGGTTCAAACTTTTTTCGCTGCATACCCCCTGAGACTTTTGATGTTCAGAGGTGTAACATCTCTGTTCAGAATCTGTGTTTATCCTCTGATCCTAAGGTTGGCAGTTTGAAACCCACTTTTGACTTAAAACATCATTGTTGAGCGTTCAGAATCCAAGTTGGCAGTACGATTCCGACTCCCACACAGCTCCCGTCAGTGTGAATGAGTGTAGGTTCCTTGATGTAAAGCGCTTTGAGTGGCTTGAAGATAGATAAGTGCTGTATGAAAAATGTGACCACTGACTATTTACCATTTAAACATAATGGAAAAAAAAAAAAATCCAAACATTTCCCTGGTTGTGTAGAATTTTTAGATTTTTCCTTACAATTTCTCAGTCTAAACATTATTTGAGAGCATAACGTGTGTGCCGTTTGATGATTTTGTGTGCACAGCTAATGGAGACGAGTTGAATGGGGTGAGTGCGTCATGCTCTCACAGGTTTTGTAAAGCAGAGGTTGGGTACAGTACGAGCAGTGATCAAGGGAACATGTCCTCACACCAAAGCCCTTGGAGCATGTTTTGTTTTTTAATGGATCAGAGAGAAACTGTAAATCAAAGTATCTATGAATGGTGTGGTGAAAACAAACACTTATATCACTGTAATATAATGCATGTTTTCTCTACTGTGCTTTGTGTATGGCATAAAATGTGATATTAGATCATTTGTTTCAGGTTTATTACAAGGATATAATGCAGTAAAGCAGCGTCTTTGGACCTTAGTCATTATAAAGCCACAAAATGCTTTATAATATAAATATAATAAATCTCTGTGCTTTGGCAAGACAAATATTGCTCAAACACATGGGAAAAAATAAGGTAGAGGGCCTTGAAATGAGTCCTTGAAAGTAGTTTGAGACTCCCAAGACTTTGGGTTACAAGATCAGAAAGGGAAGGAACTGCTGGTGTAAAGGAGTGAAAGTACATTTCCTCCCACACGCCCTGTAATGAGAACAACATACCCTCACAGGTACTTCATAATTGTATTTTGTGTTCCAAATCGAGACCTCTGATTGTCTGCAGCCTCACTCATGATGTTGGTGTTTGCACAGACTTAAGGCTGTGCTGGAGTTGATGTATTAACATATAATTGTGTAGCTCAGTGTGTCCATGATGCTCCCTGAGGGGATTGTGCCCTGGACTTTAACACAGGCTGAGCAGCTGTGTGGAATGTTAAACAGCCCACACTACATGAAACACTAAGAGGAGTCAGAGGAGCCGGTGGAGCCGGTGGAGGAGGGAGCACACAGCTACATTTACCACAGCACCATAAAGAAGGACTTTGTCATAGCACACTGTTCATTTGGGTTACTGGTACTGCTTAAAACTACAGCATGTACATGCTTTGGAACCTACATGTGCAGTAATGGTGGAGCAGGACTGCAATGGTAAAAATGGAGGTTGGTGGTTCAGTGTCAGCTCCATCCAATTTGTATTTTCATTGTGTCCTCTGCAGTTGTTTGTCTGGTTTGTGGTGGGTGTTCAGTAAAGGCTCGCTGTGAGTGTGCCCCAGGGCAGCTGCTGCTGCACATTAAACTTCCCACCACCAAATGTGAGGTGAATGAGCACATTACAAGACTTTTAAAAATATGGACTTTATTTTGCTTTTTTGTATTTGCAATTAAATATGTTTTGCTTTTATATTCTTGAATAATGATTAATATGTTAATACTTTCACTGTTTGTTTATCCACAAATGCACAAAGCTCTTGCCTTCTGCACTTCTGCACTTCACAAACACATCCGTCCATATTGATGCTAAAGTTTGAAAGATGAACTACGCCATGTTTGTTTTAGTTTGTCTGGGCCCTTTGGCTTCCACTCAGACCTCAATGCTCTGAGGCAATTGGTCAACCAACCACCGATAGGAGCACACCAAGATGGATTCTCTTGAGTTTGTGAACTCACAAATGTTACAAGAATCCATCATGCTGGTCAGTATAATCAAAGCCAGCTACCCTTAGAATAAAAGCAGTTAAAAGTACTTTAACACATAATAATCTGGCCTTGTGCTCAATATTAAATGCAGGTCCAGCCCTATATACACCTGGGGGTAACTTTCCTGAACCTACAGCTAATGTTTTAAGACAGGGTCAACCAACCCCACCCTCCCCGGACATGAAACACTATTGTCAGCACATAAGAAGTCTTCAACGTAAGCTAATTATAACCACCCATATGGAAAGCTGAGAAGTGCACAAAGGGCATTCCTATTAAATGAAGCGCAATACGAGCCTGTACGCTAATTGTACGCAACAGCATGTTTTTGTCTCATTATCTTTGGGCTATAAATCACCTTGGTCCAATAGGGACCAGCATTAGCCGCTGGCCCAGTCTGTGCCTCAGCCTCTCTCTGCCTATTAGAGGCGACTCGGGCTTCTGAACACTCCCCTGCTCCACCACCAAGAAGAGGTGAGGTGAGGAAGTCAGGCTTGTCAAAAGTACGAAAATCCGATGCTAATCAATTCTAAAATTAAATTATTATCAAAATTAGATACTCATTTGAGCAGTGATCCATACTAAAAAGTAAGATAAGACCACACGGATTATACACCCATGGATCACTATGGATCCCACCTGGACGACTGAGGCATTCACAGATATAAGACACATGGGGATATAAAAGACAGGACTAATCATAGTCTGCTGTCTATGTAAAGAATGCTTGTATTATCATCGTGGTATCAGAATCTGTACTGTGTATTATTTATTGGGAAAAACACTAGAGGGAGTGCAGATTAGAGAAATATGTTCACTCAAGCGAATCAGCCAGGGAGTTTATGGAAATCATTTTAAAGTCTAAAATAGCATTTACAATATTAGGTTTAGCATATTGCTGCGTACTTGACGTGTTATGGATTGTAAACATAATGAAAATGTGTTCTTGGTTTCTGTCTGCATTAAGAAAATTGAGTTTAGGGACTATGCTTACAGTATAGTGGAAATGTTCTGGAGAAAGTTCTTCTGACCTGATTTCTTTAGGTTGTGTTCACATTCATACTTATCTGGTTCTAGTTTGACCCCAGAATTTAGCTTAATATACAGAACCTTTTTTTCTATGTATTTGAGTGAAATGTGTTTTGTTCCAGTAAATTGTATAATAATAAATTGTAAATGGTCATATTTTTATAGCGCTTTTCCAACTTCAAGGCATTCAAAGTCACCCATTCACACACACATTCACACTCTAGTGTTCGCAGCACTGGGAATGAGGTGGGTTAAGTGTCTTGCACAAAAAAACATGATGGCAATCATCTATGGGAGTTGGAATCGCACCGACGACCTGTGAGCCAGTGGATCTAACCATTCAATAACCAATAATGTTTATGTCGAGAGTGGGATTCGAACCATCAATCCTCATTTCAGTGAACAAACAATGAGCAACTGTCACCCATGAGGTCAAAATAAGTCAGCTGTTAACTATCTGCAGCTAAATATTATGTTTTTTACTGTCTGGGAATCAGGAAGTGCACTTTGTCCATTCTAGTTGTCTCTGAAAGGTGTGAAAAGTGCTAATAAACTAATTGAGGTAAATAATTAGGATGCTCTGAATGTATAAGATAAGTGTGGAATAATCAATGGAAACTCCATAACATTAATTTGTTTTAATACAGTAACAAAACATAATCTAAAATTTAAAAAATATATATATATATATTTTGTAGCACCGCTACAAGAACTTTGTTGAGCATTTTTGATTCATTTAATACAGTCCACATCAGGCACAGTGCCCATCAGGAAAGTGTGAATCATTTTTGCCCAGGGACCAATGCCCAAAACATGATCAACTATTAGAACGTTATGTCATTACTAAAAAGCTGCTAATAAGATGCGCATATTTTAAACCTTATATTTAATACAATTAACAGCTTTAAAATGTTTTGCCTGTATGTTAGCATGCATAATTATAACAGGTTAGACTGCTCATTTCAATAAAACATAGTTAACATCATTATTATAAGATTTCTGTTTTATTAAATCAATGCAAAAATGCTCTGTGTGCATAAAATGTCCCTGCATTTTGAATGAAATTTTCAGCGTTGACAACATACATAGAGTTATTCTGTTTAAAAGCTCAGCACTACTCCCTGTATTTTTGTAGTTTTCTTCATGTTTTCTACAAATTGCCACTTAACATTACAATTCTGGTAAATATTTATCACAGGTACTACCAAGCAAGGCAAGTGATAATTAGAAAAACATGAAAATCTGTCATATGCGCTGAAAGAAATGCTGGATTAACGCAAAACTGAAAACAAATAATTAAAGAAACTCTTTCACCTGCTTGTCTCCATGAAGATGTTTGTTATTTGCGTAAAATGTTCCACACAATGGCAAATACAAAAACTATCTTCATGCAAACAAATAGGTAGACACGTCCCATAGGTTGTCAGACTCCAGGGAAGGCCTAGAACTCCCTGGAGGGACTATGTCTCTGGGCTGGACTGGGAACACCTCGGGATCCCCTGGAAGAGCTGGAGGAAGTGTGTGTGTGTGTGTGTGTGTGTGTGTGTGTGTGTGTGTGTGTGTGTGTGTGTGTGTGTGTAGGTGTGCGTGTGTGTGTGCGTGAACCTCCATGCTCAGTGCGCTGCCTCTGACCCGGCCCTGGATAAGGCACGAGAAAATAGATGGATCTATTGATTTTTAGCTGTAATTGAAAAACAGCACAATAGCTCACTTTTAAGTTTCTATACCGTGCAAGATTGACTCTTGTGAGCTTTAACCCATATTAGAGTGGTGTTGCCTCAAGAAAAACATACCTGGAGCTGTGTTTCCATTCACACAAATTTGAGTCATGTCTATTTCTGCAAAACTCAAAATGCTCTGCTCCACCTTGTGTCATGAAGCCGTAGTTTTCAAGTTGACACTATTTTTACCTTTTGTTCAGTACAGATTGGGTTCTAGGGTTGCAATTATTCAAATGATTCCAGTGAAGAAGTATAGAGCACTTCCTCTGACCCCACAGGACATTACAAGGAGGAACAGTGTTTTCTGTTTGACACAAGAACTTAACCTAAGTGTGTAAATGTGTGTTCAATTTGTGTGAATGAAACAAAACACCACTATGTATGTTCTGATGACGAATCAGCATTAAAATATAGATTACAAAAATGTCCAGTATGGGCCCGTTAAAGCCATACTGTGAAACATTCCAGACAAAGCATCTTCAAACAATAACAGAATGAGCAGTGTGTTTGTCCCACTGGAGCCTGGATCAATCCTGGGAGCACCAGAGGCTTTAGGTCTACTGTGGTGGGGCCACAGGGGGCTGGTGGAGAGGGAGGGGGCTGTCACTTGCTTGGCTGCAGAGGAGGTGTTACAGAGACCTCAGGATTTCCATTGGCTAATTAATGTGGCTGATACAATTAAAAGGAAATGCAAAAGGAAGAATTCAGTGTAGTGAGGATTGATTTTAAACGTGATTTTAAAGGGGGCATGTCACACAGAATCAACCTAAATGAACAAACTAGCCCATATTTATTTTACAGAAAAGGGCCTTGAGAATTATTACTAAGAGTCATCATACAGAGCCATCTAACCCACTATTTGTTCAATTTAAAAGTGTTGAAAATGCATGATATTTATGACTTAATTATCCTCAAAGTCATGTATAAAGCAAAGTGCAATGTGTTACCTGTTAATATTCAAAGAATGTTGGAGATGAGGACAAACTATTACAATTTAAAAGGAACCTACATGTTCAGAATCAAGGTTATGGAGCGAAGCGTCGCTGTGAAAGGAGTTCATTTGTGGAATAGTCTTAACAAAGACACCAAAGGATCAAGTACAATAATGACATTTACAAATACATACAATCCAGTGCAATTTGTATGTATAAAAAGAAAAAAAGTGTTGAAAATGCATGATATTTATGACTTAATTATCCTCAAAGTCATGTATAAAGCAAAGTGCAATGTGTTACCTGTTAATATTCAAAGAATGTTTGACATGAGGACAAACCATTACAATTTAAAAGGAACCTACATGTTCAGAATCAAGGTTATGGAGCGAAGCGTCGCTGTGAAAGGAGTTCATTTGTGGAATAGTCTTAACAAAGACACCAAAGGATCAAGTACAATAATGACATTTACAAATACATACAATCCAGTGCAATTTGTATGTATAAAAAGAAAACTAAGCTGCTGTGCATAAAAGTGATGATGATCTCTGTTTGCAAATGATTATTAATTGTGACTGAAATGAAATGTACTGATATGAAATGTTTTGAAGTAACTATCGGTGTTGATATATTGTCTGGGAAAGGGAAAAAGGGGCAGACAACATAAGATGACTTTTCTTTCAGCACCTTTTCATTCATTTCTTGTATGTTTAATGTTGTGACCCAGTTCATGCCTTTTTATACTTTATGAATGAAATAATCTTGTAAATAAATAAATGAACTTTTACAGAGACAGTGTTCTCTCATGATTAGTTTGTTACAATTTCGTTTTGATTGACTCATGCACGTTTGAGGCTTAAGTGCTCAGAAAGTTCCTGTTTTCTCCACCCACATGTACTACGTATATACTGCAGCAGAGTACTCTATAGAAGAACTAAGTGAGTGTGACAGCACCCATAGCGTTCTGCTCCTGTCAAATAAAGCTCATGAGGCTTGCAGTTATAGGAGCGAATTTGGAGTCAAATTCCATATTTGGAACGCTTCATTCCAACCAAGGAGCCGATCAACAAGGTCAAAGGTACAAATAATCTTATTGTACTCATTTCCTACTAAATGCTTGCGACTTTAGCATCCAAAAAGCTCTGTTCAGTGGCTTTGGATGATGAATGGTGCTCTGTTTTATGATACAAATGGTAAAACTCTGGGATATTTCCAGACAAGTGTATCAGCTATGAAGATAACATTTATAATTAGACTCTACAAAGGCATTGCTAGACTCTCAGACTTTCAGAAAACTTTGACTAGACGTTTTTAGAGTCTGATATTTTTTTGCCTGTATGTCACCCTGATGCTGTGAATCCTGCTGTAACATCATTAAAGATACTGTTGAACGATCCTGCTTCTGCGCCTGTTTTTATTTATTTATTTATTTATTTTTTTCAAAGATAGCAGGAGTCTACAATGAAACTTCCCACCCACGCTGCTGGTTTAGCAGGAGGCGCCTAGCAACACTCTCAATCAAACCTGTTGCTAACCCCAGTGGGAGTGACCACAGGGAAGGAAGGTACCTGATTGGTCTGTTATTTATGTTCATGTATTGATTTAAGAACACAATAGTGAAATAAAAGCCCCAGGTTCATGTAGAGCAGGTTAAAATAAACACTTAAGACCAGAATAAGAAGCAACACAGCAGCCATTACAGAGAAAGTGGCAACCATTTGTCAAAAGAAGTGAATTGGAGCCAGAGTCAATTGAGTCGAATGGCGTGCATGTCCATTTATATCTCCCGTCTATGGGCTGTATTAAATTCTGACTCTAGGTCATACATCTAAGATTCTAAAATGTCACGCAGTCACTTTACAAAATACAAGTTGCTACAGTGAAATGCCACTATGAAGAGGCTGGGCTTATCTGTTCTGCATCTCTGAACGGGAAGTCAGTAGACCCATATTTATTATTAAGCTGTTTTTGTTTACATGGAACAAAATGTAAAATGATGATCTACTTAATGTTACAGTCCAAGTACCTTAAAAACAACATCATGTCCCATTTAGGATCTTATATAGTGCATTATTTATAGTTTTGAGTTGCAAATAATATATGAATACATGCCCTGATTTCTGAGCATATACATCTCAGTTATGAGTAGACTTAAAACTTTACTGTCGAATTGAATAGTGAAGTAATAGTATAATAGGACAAAATATAAGTACAAAAATGCTGCAGGATTCAAAGTTGCTTTTGAGCACTGAAATGTTGAGAATAAGTCTGACAAAGTCCTTCCTGAAACCACCTGAACATCATCTTTAGCTCCGAAACCAAAATATGCATCACTCAAACATGGTTGAACTAAACAAAACAAAACAACCTCTCCTAAGACCTGATGTGTTTTGCTCCAGGACACAAAAACAACATGAACAGCACCAGAATGTGATTACAACTCCACTTCTCAGCGTCTTCGAACCCCCTCTACCCAATATGCAAACATGGTTGGAGAAAAAAACTAAAACTAAAACACAAAGACCTTTCCTGAGACCTGAAAAGTAGCTGGGGTGTTTTGCTCAAGGACACAAAACACATGAACTGCAGCAGAATTTGATTACCACTCCACTTCCCAGCATCTTCGAACCCCATCTACCCAATATGCATCAACTAAAACACACAAACTAAAACACAAACACTTTTCCTGGAAGTAGCTGGAATGTTTTGCACAAGGACACCAAAACAACATGTACTGCAGCAGAATTTAACTCCAACGTACTAAAACCCTCTCTTCCCAATATGCATTAGCCCTGAAACCAAAACATCCATTACTCAAACATGGTTAAATTAAAACTACACAATGACCTTTCTTAAGACCTGCAAAGTAGCTGAGGTGTTTTGCTCAAGGACACAAAAATAATATGAACTGCAGCAGAATTTGATTACCGCACTGCAATGTTCGAACCCTGCCTATCCAATGTGCATTGGCTCTGGAACGCGATATTCAATCGTGGATGAACTTAAACTAAAACTAAAACACAAAGACCTTTCATAAGACCTGCAAAGTAGCTGGAATGTTTTGCTCAAAGACACAAAAACAACACACATTGCAACAGAATTTAACTCTGCAGTACTAAAACCCTCTCTACCCAATATGCCTGAATATCCATTGCTCAAACATGGTTAAACTAAACCTAAAACACAAAGACCTGCGAAGTGGATGAGGTGTTTAGCTCAAGGACACAAAAAAGGAAAAAAAAAAAAAAAAAAAATATGAACTGCAGCAGAATTTGATTACCTTACAAGATTAACCACTCCACCATCTTTGAACCCTCTCTACCCAATAAGCATCACCTCTGAAACCAAAAGACGTGTTATCAAACGTGGTTGAACTAAAACTAAAACACAAAGACCTGCAAAGTGGCCGAGGTGTTTTGCTCAAGGACACAAGAACAACACGAAATGCAACAGAATTGGATTACCACCCCACTTCTTCCCGTCTTCGAACCCCCTCTACCCAATATGCATTAGCTCTTCAACCAAAAAATGCATTACTCACATATGGTTGAACTAAAACTAAAACAAACACAAAGACCTTTCCTAAAACGTGTAAAGTGGTTACCCAATATGCATTAGGTCTTCAACCAAAAAATGCATTACTCACATATGGTTGAACTAAAACTAAAACAAAAACACAAAGACCTTTCCTAAAACGTGTAAAGTGGTTGAGGTGTCTTGCTCAAGGGCGCGGAAAGCAGAATTGAACTACGCCGTATTAAAACCCTGTCTCTTCAATATGCACAGGCCCGTATCAGCCCCAGCAGCGCAACCAGGCGAAAATCAACATCCCATAATACCCCAAATTATGCAAATGTCGAAAATTAGTGAGATGCAAATCGGGTTTCTATATTGGACGTGGGAGGCTGCAAACGGTTTAATAAGTTGGACAATATTGAAACGCTTGTATGAGTTTATGGTTATTTCCTTCTCGCCGACTTCAAAACAAAAACAGCGAGAGGAGATTGGGTTTAAAATTCCGAGAGAGAAATTCGTCCTGAACCTACGCGACCCTGAGTTTTCTGTGGTAGAACCTGAACGGACGAGATGTTCTGATGGTGAAGGTGGCCCCGGGTACGATCAGTGTGAACAAAAAAGGTGTTTCAGGAAGGTGAAGTGGTTTTTAATGGACGGATTGTGGCGCAAAGACTCAAAATCCTTCGAAAACTGATACGGAAAAAGGGTTTAGCCATACGCATTTTCCAGATCATTTAGAATCACATGTTCCACCTCGTGATGTCATACAAGAAACGCGCCATTGTGTTTTTGAAGTCCATACACCTTCACTACAATTATCTGGACTATTTCAGACTTGGAATTGCCAATTTCTACTGAACAAAAGGTAAAAGGTTGGTGATAACTTTGGAAAATACCTCTTCATGACATCACGAGGTGGAATAGAGCATTTTAAGATTTGGAAATGAAGACGGACTAAAAATAAGCAAAAAAAATAATTACTTAAATATGTGTGAAGGAAACAAAACACAACTCCAGGTCTGTTTTTAATCAGATAACAACATTGTTAGAGTTTAATACTAATAATACTAATAATACTAATAATACTACTACTACTACTACTACTACTACTACTACTACTACTACTAATAATAATAATAATAATAATAATAATAATTTGCTCAAAAGAGTGAGTTTTTGCATAATATACTGTACAAACTTTAAGCAAATATCTGTAATTTCCACAAATATTGTCAGATTTAACCTGATAATTAGGTCCACTTTTTATGATGATTAGCATTGTTAGCACACACTGAAAAAATAACAAAAAACTTGTAAGATTTTGTAGAAAAAAATCCTCATAACAATTTGCACCAGCACTTTTTAAGTACATTTTACTGCTGTAATATCAGGTACAATTTACTTGTCAGTTTTAAGTAAAATGTACTTATTATCGCGACTGACAGTCATGAATTTGAGTAATTGTTACTAAATGTTCATAAGTCATAATATCATGTTAAAGTCATATTTCATTGCATTGCTGTGATGAGATAGTGAAGTAAATCTTATATGTCTCGTCTTTACTGATGTAGAATCAATGGTCACACTTTTGTACAACACTTTTCCATTCACACACACCTTCATACACCAGTGTGCGCAGACACTAGGGGTGAGGTGGGTTGCGTCTTGCCCAACGACACAATGACAGCATTCATCTGTGGGAGATAGAATTGCACCGCCAACCTATGCCCACTCAATCTTTTTTGTTTTTTTTTTTGTTTTTAATGTCTAGAGCGGGATTTGAACTACCAGTCTTTTAATCAGTGGACAAACACTCTTGTCATGAGCTACTGGCCCAAATACATTAGCTTTTTTCTTTATCTGGAAGTACTTTGGTATTACTTAGTGTTTCTGGGTTTGTGAGTAGTGACTGTAAAACCTTTTAAATATATTGGTGGTTATAGTGTAGTAGAACTTCATTTTTCATTTTTCATGAGTCAAATAAATACATTTTGACCATTGCTATTAAATAAATTGTAGTTTTTACAGAATTTAATATATTTTACAACCCCCAGAAGTTATTTTTTTTCATTGTAGCATTAGTATATGTCACAGCTGAACTCATATCTGAAGTGGGAGACCTCCAGTCACCTCGCAGTTTGCAAGCAGTAATAACCAGTTTAATCTGTGTTCCGAGGCATTTTATTCAAGTTGAAGGTGAGAAATTTCCCAGTTACTACTTGCCTGGAACTTAATTACTTGTACAAAAAGACTACTACTACTATTACTACTAAAAACTACTACATATGACTAAAATAATCTGTTTAGAATCCTGGTTGGCTTTGGGAATTGTTGAATATCTTTGCCCACTGCTCACCAATAGTTCTGAAGTTTGATTTCCAATTTTTTAAGTGGGAGTGACTGACAGGTGGATTAACCAATCAGAGAAACCCATGGTCTGTGTCATAAAAAAAAAAAAAAAGAGGTGGATTAACCAATCAGAGAAACCCATGGTCTGTGTCATAAAAAAAAAAAAAAGATATAGATAAGACCCAAGATATTAGGGGCTCAGAATTGGACCCTCTTCTTATTCATTTGTATTGCAGAGGAGGCCATTTAAGGTTTTTCGCCCCGGATCCCTAAATTTGTATCTACGGCCCTGCTTACAAGTAAAAAAACTAAAACGAAGAATCAATTCGAAGCATTAAACACGAAAGTATCTTAGTAGTACAGTAAATTGTTCTGAATTATACATAAATATTCAGAGGAGAAGTACATGCAATAGCGGCTGTGACTGAATCGTCAAGCACAATTTCAACAGCGAAAATTGTCTATGAAATTGTAGGAAGTGACAGCTCAAAGGTGTCTGTAATGACAGAAGATAAAACAGAACTTAAATGATTTCACAGTGGAGATTTGAACTTGTCAGAGCAGCTCTTAAAACTCAGTAAAGTGCAGATATTTATACGAGAAAGTACAGTGAAAAAAATCGGTGAAAAGTGGATGCTAACAAGAAATTATAATATATTTTTCCAGTTTTTAAAAATACACACACCATGGAAAGTGCGTGAGTGAGTGCTTTACAAGAAAAGTTCCAGTGACTAATAAGAGGACCCACATTGTTTAGGTCCAGTCAAATGAGGCTCATCGAAGCTCGCAGTTGTAATGACGAATTTAGAGCCACATTTCATATTTGGAATTCCGGGCTTGTATTTCAAGGAACCAAAGAACCAATCCGGAGCGAGAACAGAATCTTAGCAACAAAACTGCCGATCAAACCTGTTGCTAACGCTATTTGAAGCTATTTGAAGTAAGCGGGTTAGCTATGTCCATTTATATATGCGCTAGTAAGATCAATAAAATGTAGAGTTGCTAACGAAGCTAGATCATATACAAGCAGCCAGAAAGACATGTTTAAACTCCATGTGCCTTCTCTACAATCATTCCAGCCCTAAAATTGGTGAATAAAAGGTAAAAGGAGCTGTTAACTTGAAAATTACTAACACAAAGTGGAACATGCGGGAAAAAAGGTTTGGAAAATGTAGATAGCCGCAACTCCAGGTATGTTTTTGAGAAGGTAAAACCATCATTAGAAGACTAAAAGCTCAAAACAATAGGAGCTTTAAAAGTTTGTGAACATTAGCGCGTGTATCTGTTTTTGAGTAAGTAAAATGATGGTTTAAAAATGTAAATGAAAGTAAAAAACAATGCAAAAACACCAGACAAGCTTGTGATGGATTCTAGATTTGGGAAAAAACTCTGAACTCCCAGTTTTCCTGCAAAGAAAACAGTGAGGAGCCGGGCAGTTCCCTGATTGGTTTACAGATGACGAGCGTATCAGTCAGCGCACACTGACTGCAACGTATTGGACGCCGCTCACTAACCCTGGCTCAGTCCATTGAGGACTAAAGGATGGGTCCATACCTCAGCGGGACATGGCTGCCGGGGACTGTTGACAGCTCATTTAAGACCACCAAACTGCTGGACAAACTGTCTCAGGCCCGACTGTTATCCAAGTCCCCCCGAGCCGAGAAGAGCCCAAAGGAAATACTAAAAAATAACTTTGGAACACCTCAGCATTGGCAGGTGTGTAACTTTGTTTAGTTTGAATGAATAAAGTATAGAAAACAACTGAGTCCTGACTGTGTGTTTTTAAAATTGCAACTAATGTGTGCTGAAGAAAGCAGTTTAAGGTAAAGCACTGCAGCTGAGAAAAACCTCTGAAAAACTGTGAACAAAACATTCTAAATTCCAGAATGGAGGCAGCTGGAGGCAAAAGTGAAGTGGAACATAATGCGAATTTCATGGGAAAACTGGGATTAATTTCATAATATCACAAATGATGAAAAATCAAGGACAATTTGGAAAATGAAAACCACTCAGATCCACGTGAATGATTCAGAGCCCAGTTTGAAAACACTTACAACTGTGTTTTAATTGTTTATTTGACAAAAGTGTATGCATTTTTACAAAGACAAAATTGATATTTTGACGTTTTACTGGACAAATCCTTACATAACAACTACAAATATATTACACATTTCATCATAAATTATACTTTATGTGAAGCCCAAATACTATTTAAGGGTTAGAAAACTGTATTTTTGTCCATCCTTCTTAACAGAAAAGCAAAGTAAATACTATTTAAGGGTTAGAAAACTCTATTTTTTTCCATCCTTCTAAACAGAAAAGCAAAGTAAACAAGATTTGTACCTTGAAAATTCAAAATTGTTGCCTATTTTTTGTGATAATGTCATAAAACCATTAGCATTTAGTTCTGCTCATCAGTTAATCATTGTAAATATTTGATGTTAGCTTCATTTTGCCTCCATTCCAAAATTTTGAACATGTATTTGAAAGATTTTTTTTTTTTGTAGTTTCACAAAATAAATACTAAATAAAATGATATAAAATGATAAAAGTTTTTCATCATGTAATTTTTAAAAATGTTGAAATAACCACAAATTCACATATATGCGAAATAATGGGAAAAATTGTTTGAGCTACGTTTATATCATGCTTCATTTTACCGCCATATTAAACACTAAAACTGTGCAGAGGGGATTTGGGGTTTGTTCATTTGATTAAACTGGATCTTACTGAAGGGTGTCATGAAAAAAATTACAGTTTGCCCCATTTTTGGAGTTTGGAGGTTTGATAAATGAATCTTATGAAGTAAAAGACTGGACAGTTTGATGTGTGGAGGTGCTACTTTAAAGCTTCTATGTTATGCAAAATTTACTGTTTAAGTCTTATTATCATGTTGATACTTCTTCAAAAACAAGAATTAAGAATGTTTTCTGTTTGAGAGAAGAACTAAATCTGCAGGGTTTGTGTGTTAAACATGTGTGAATGAAACAAACACAACTTCAGGAAAACATTATAACAGATCAGAAAACAGCGTACTATGAATTTACCATTTTTATATCCCTATGAGAGAAATGAAAATGAAATAATGTTGTTTCTGCGTAAAATCTTCTATGTTAAGAGAAAAACTGACCAAAAAGAGTCACCAACAGCAAAGCGTCACAGTCCAGACTTGAAATTAAACGTGTTAGTATTGGCGCGTCAGTTGGATGGCCGAGGGAATTTAATCTGTAATGATCAGGACGGTCCAGGTAAGGTCCTACGAAAACAGACGACCCTTCTTATATGACCACTGGATGACATCATGAGGTGAACCGATGCATTTTAAGATCTCGTGAAAGAGACGCGATACAAATGCATGATTAGACTGTTCAAACATTTGCGAATTACACCAAACACAATTCGGAGTAAGTTTTTGATGAAGAAACAAAAAAGATTACAAGTGAATCTGCGCTGTACCTGATTTCTATAGTTTTCCAAACGTGGCAAAATAAAATGAGTTCTTGTGAAATTATTTGCGGCAGCTCAAGGTGAATTCCTCGCATGCTCCCGACTTCCTCATTATTCACGGCAATGAGTTTATCGGCGTTTTTCGCGAATCGCCGAAGCCGCAGCAGAGTTTTGAAATGCTGAAAAGGACTAGCATGCACATAGAAACCTTCCAACTGTTCAGATATGACAGTTTCCAACGCAAACATCATATTCTGTGGTTTAGAGCTGCACAGACATGTTCCAAAATGTGTCTTTTTGTCCTTATCGTGATACTAAATTTGGTGATACGGTGTGGTTATCGTTTTCTGGTGTATCGAGATGTTGTCAAGAGTATTTTTTGGTATCTTTCTTCGTTTTTTTTATGTGACCACACACCATTTTCTAGCTTATTTAGTGGAAGGAAACTATTTATACAATACACTTGACATATCCAATGTTTTGATGATGAAAATAGATGTATAGAGTAGTTTTCCCAGCATGCACTTCCAAACCTCACACTGGCAGTAGAGCGCCGGAGAATTCCCGTAGAAACTAACAGCGTGGGCCCAAATGAACAAACTTTACGGAGTTTCAGAGATTGTGGATTATTGTTGCACCGGGATATAAGCCTAACCGTAACCCTTTTACTAATTCTAAATGCTTTCTGCTATACACTGCTAATGTGTTTAACGTTAACTGACTGGATTGTTAAGATAAAACGATAAACTAATGTTAAATCAGTAGTTTTTGTGCGTTTTTTTACATTTACATGAGTGATTTGGCTGCTATGTGGATACGACTGCACATTAGTCAGAGCACATCGTATATATTTCCGCTATTTTATCAATTTCACATCATTTGATCTGTCAGTATGAGAAAATGTTATAGGTACAGAGCTTTATAATAAGTACATTTCTCACACACGTCTTGATAATGAAAGAATGTGAAACGTAAACCAAAATATCCAGATATTACAGAGTTAAGGCGTAAATCTATAAATCTACCCAATCTCGATCCATATACTTTAAAATCAAGCTCATGCCAGGTAAAGCTCACTCATGTTAAGTTAAATCATCGTGTACAAGTTTATTAATGACAAAAAAACATTCAAAAGTGACTGTGCCATTCCTTACCCACAATCCACCACTTCCAACAACAGTCACATGTGTGCAGGAGCTTAACTTTGCACATGTGGTGGTTTCACAAAGAAATGTTGTTGCTTAAATGTGTTTGGTTCTTAAAAAACAGCGCGTAATAAATCGATTTTCGCACGTATCGTATGGAATCGTGAGCGACCATGTGATTTCCAGTCCTGTATCAGAACTGCCCGGGTCATCTATACTAGTCCATGGACATTCTTGGATGATGCATAAAGGGAAGTGTGTTTGCGGGGATGGGGGGGATTCGCACAGCGGGGAAGGACGTGCGCACCCGTCCACACACTGGCAGCCGGTGCGGGGAGGACTTATTAGATTTTTATAGCGTGTAATTAAAAATAGTATTTGTGGGTCAGGGAATTGGCTGGAGGAGAGCGACTCAAATCTGCCAGCGTGAGGGCCTCTTCCGGAGCGTGACTCACAACAACAACAGTGTGTGTGTGTGTGTTTGTGTGTGTGTGTGTGTGTGTGTGTGTGTGTGCATACAGGTCAATGACATATGAGGATTTTCAATACGGATTTTAAAATGTAGTTTCTATTGAACTTTTTCAAATATTTACAATGTCAGGTGCATAAATCTATATCTGACATTTACATTCCCTTTTTTTGTCTTTTTTATGTAAGTGAATTGGCTTTGACCTTAAAAAAAATGTCATGTGTTGCACTTGAGAATTAACTTAACATTGTTTTATTTTCTAAAA
>KN488931.1:35335-53649 GCA_000787155.1 Scartelaos histophorus | reverse complement strand
TAGATTACAGTATAACTATAGAAAAGCATAATGTCTTCTTCTTAAATGACCATCAAGGAGGTCAATTTGATGCGTTTTTTTCTTCAAATGTCAAATTTATGACGCAGACCGGACTGATGTTGAGACTTTTTAGCAATCGTGTCGTTGCGTCTTGAACCGAAAGCATCTCGAAAGTCCCACTGACCTTCCCGGGTCGTGTAATCCGTGCGCAAAGATCTCCGGAGGCTGGTTGGTGCTGTTGAAGTAAGGATTGTTCAGGGGGATGGAGTACGGCGAGGAGCAGCAGTCGGTGTCCACGTCCACCCTCAGAATGGAGCCTGTGAAATCACTGGACACACAGACACGTACATGAAAACATCTGGGGCCATTATTAGGCCCGTCACGATAATTAATACACAACAAGTCGATATAACAGAGAGAAACGTGGACATTTACTGTATAAATATTTATCATGTGTGCAGTTTCTTTACAATAGTGGGGAGAATTTCGATTTTTTTTGTGATAAGGTGATGTATTTGAGCTGTAGAGGGTAGAATAAATAAAATAAAGTGTCCGCCAATGTAAAGTGAGCACATTTTTTCAGATGTTCCCTTAATTTTCACATAAAGACACATGCACAGAGCTGTAATCAGAAAAGAGATAAATCGGTTCCCGGTTTGCCGCTCGGATCCTGTATGGAAGATAATTTGTTTCATCAGATTTTGAATTTTAAATCCTGTTAAAATTTCTCGCGTTGAATTTTTGTAACTCTGAAAAAACATGTTTGAATTATTTTTATTCTGAATTTTAGTTGCTGAAATTTTAAGTTTTCAAATTCAAAATAAAAATCGCCTTTTAAATATTCAGCACAAATAATTTCAAGATCTCAAATTCAACAAAGTGTAAAATTCGCAGTAAAAAAATCGCAGGAATGAGCCAAGATGCCAAGGCAGAAGCAATTGATCCAAAGTGATTCGATCTAATTTAGTAACAAACAGGAAATGGTGCAGTGAAGCGATCTGATTGGTCAAAATTAGCCTCACCTAAACCTCAAGCCCCGCCCACAGATGAGAACAGCCAATAGGAAACAGCCTCTGTCCTCCTCACTCACTCTGGATCGATTGCTTCAGTCTTGACATCTTGGATCTTTGCTGCGAATTTTACACTTTGAATTTTATCTGTTGAATTTGAGCGCTTGAAAATATGTACTGAATATTTAAAATTTGACATTTTTATTATGAATTTTAAACATACTGAAATAGTGTACTTAAAATTTCCAAAAATTTTATTTAATTTAAAAATTTAGAATAAAAATAATTCAAATATGTTTCTTCAGATTTAAAAGACTCAAAGTGAGAAATTCAGTGGTGTTTAAAATTCAAAATCTAATGGAACAAATTATCTTCCATAATCCTGGTCCAGTCCTTGTTTAGTCCTGGTTTAGTCCCGGCTCTCCACAATGACACGGTACTGATAGAGGTTGATTTTAGGAATAGGAATTTATTTATGGACGAAATAAGAAAATAAAAACTCCGGGATCAGAAGTTATGGAAAAAGGGGCGACGTTTTTTAGCGTTTTCCTACCTGAGCCCGTCCATCTCCTCCATGTCGTCCAGTGTGATCATCCCGTCTCCCAGGATGATGTGCAGGAGCCCGTCGGGGCCGAACAGCAGCTGACCCCCCAGGTGCTTCCGGTGGAGCTCGGCCACTTCCATCAGAACTCGCACTGTCCTCGTGTCCACCTGGTTGGGGTTTTTCCTAACGCAAACACACGTTATTACCAACTCAGCTATTTGCAAATGACTTAAAGGTCCTAGATGAGGCAGAATTGACTCTTTTTGAGCTTTTGGCCCTGTTATAATGTTGATATCTGGTGAAAAACATGCCTGGAGTTGCGTTTTGTTTCATTTCCACATGGCACATATTATCCTGCAAACCTCAGAATGTTTTGTTCCACCTTGTTACCTTTAGTTCAGTAGAAAATGGCAATTCTAGGGCTGAAATCACGCAAATAATTCTAGTGTATGGGATTTAAAAACAAGGTGGAGCACTTTCTGCATTAATACGTGACATCACAAGGTGGAACTGCGTGTTTTTTGTTTGGGAAAAGTGCTTTAATATGGAAGGTTTGTGCGTTAAACGTGTGTGAATGAAACAAAACAACACCAGGTATGTTTTTCATGAAGTAAGATTATAAAATAGCGTAATATTTGCGGTTTAAAATTACTTTACTGGACACTTTATTTTCAAAATCGGTTTCAATTCTGTTCTAAATCCTGAAACCCGAAAAAGACGGAGCTACTTTTTTCTAAGAGACGCAGCAGTTCTTTAGATTGCTGTATATACTTTGCTTTTATTTAGGTTTTGCAACAAGGTGTTTTAAGAATCCCCATAATCGCCGTGAGCAGACGATGCTGACACAGCGACCAACGACACACACAGAATTAAGTCAAAGTCATTTGCTGTCTGGAGACGCTCTGAGGCCCGAGTTCTGTCTCATTGAAGAAGACAGTGGGTGGATCACTGTTGCACAACGTTAAGTGAAAGTGCGGACTTGGATTCACGCTGAAAATGGATGTCACAATACAGTTTTAATTAGTCGTATCATCTTCACTTAAGGATGTGCTGCAGTCAGTGCGACTACTGACTCAGACAGTAATTAAGACGTGAAATTAAGTCTTTACGTGAGAAAGAGGAATTGTAATTCATATCAACACGTCTGCTTGTAATTTACACAATTTTAATGATTTAGAAATGTTTGCGTTTGCAGACAAGCTCTTGCAGTTAAGTCAAATTCTTGCTCTGGCTCCGTTCTCACTGTGTCCTAGTGTAACCTCGCTGGTGTCCTGGTTTAGCTTTGGTTCTCCAAATAATCAATAAATGACACACATAAATCCAAAGCAGTGATCCTCTAGGTTGGTGCACTGGATAAACTCAGTGTGCACAGAGTGTTGTGTACCTTGAGACAGTGTACTCCACCACTCGGAGGATGTGGTCGTGGGGTCCGATGGCCCAGCGCTCCTGGTTGGTGGTGTAGGACACGTAGAGTTTGCCATTCTTCTTGTAATTGGGGTGGAATGCCAGGCTAAGCAGCCCTCTTTCATCTCCGCCCTAGAGTCATTGAGAAATATCCACAAGTTAATTATGCTGCTCTTGCACAACATGCAATGCCTCTAAATTATTCTTTTCTAATCCCTCTTTTTGTAAATCCTTTGAATTCCTGCGTTTTTTCCTTCTCCTCTCCATCCAAAGCAATTCACTTCACACCTTCACCCACCTCACAGAATGTACCATTAGCAGCTTTTATTCTGAGTGTGACTCTGGACAGGGCACCTCCTCTACAATCCCCTTTAGCCCGTTTGAGGGGAGCCTGGTTATGTGGGCTTGTCCGGAGGGTCAGGGGGCCCCTGTGACGCCGGGGCCCTCCCGGTGGCCTCCATTGTGCTGTGATTTGTGTGTGTAATCTTCAGGGGATATCCGTGAATGCTATGCTGAGTGGCTGAAAGAATTTATTAGCTCACTCACAGTTCATAGAGAGCACAAAAGTGCAGAGTGCTTTAGTTCGTGCTTTTTGCTCCCTGTCCCCCTTTGCTCACAGAATCCAAAAATCCAAAACTGAAGTTTTTTAAAAAGAAGAAGGAGCAGCATAAAACAAAAAGAAACAAGTAGAGAGCTGCCATCTCCACTGTCCTGGCAACATGGTTCAAAAACATTTAAATGACTGTGTAATATGTAAACTTTTGTTTCACCCAGAGGCAGCTGCATCTCTTGTCTCTATGCTGGTGGTCCAGTCGTCATACTTAACTCAAATAATCATCTATGGCCAGTTTGGCCCCTCGTCCCTTAATGGATGGAGCCGTACCACACAGAGTGTGGGCTTTAGGTGAGAGTCAATGTATGTATTTATATAAAACTCCAAATGCTCACCTCAAACACAACCCCAGCACAAACAGAAAAATATGTCCTCACTTTTAGAGTTATGAGTTTGGTCTGGTTAGGTAAGAGTGGTTAGGCCTGTGCAGATGGAGCCCCTGCAACAGGCCAAAGAACACATGTACTTAAATTTACTGGACCTTGTGTGTGGACTGCATTAAGCCCAGTGAAGCACTGACACAGGCCACATACACATGCAAAATAGATGACTCCACGTGAAAGAATGTACATAAAATATGTACGAACAACAACAGAGCCCCACATCATCAACCACTGGGGTCCTTTCACTCTCAGTGTAAAGTGAAATGTGAAGTTGACAGATAAATCTCTTCTCCAAAGGCAAAGTTCTTTTGCACAGAAATTTATGAGTCCTACTAAATGTCAGATTGGTGAAGTCAAATAAAGAGGAGTTATGTGGGAGGACTGGAGCCGTGTACAGCTGGATGTGAGTCCGAGCAGAGGTGAGCGCACTCTGCCAAAGAATGTCAGAAAGTTTCATCCGAGGAAGTCAAAGCTTTCCAGGATCCATATGTTGAATTTGGGGATGCAATGACCCATATCCCCAAAATAAACTCACTGTGGGGAGTCAGTCAAAGACCACAGCACTAAAGAGGCCTGATCCGGAGCCAACAGGAGACCACCAAGACACACAGTGGTTAAATGGGCTGAAATATTAGCTCTGAGCTAATGAGCAGCTCCCTCAGCAGCAGAGTCAGGGCAGAGCTGGCACCGGGGCCACGAGAAACAAACACAGAGAGACCACAGAAGTGTGTGAGGAGACTGTGATTAAAGCAAGGCAGGGCCGGTAGGCGAGCACCTGCCGCTGGGACTGTCAAAAGAGTCGACAATCAGATACAAATCCATCATAAAACTGGTCCCAAAACTATAGAATCATTTGAGCAAATATCGATACTAAAAAAAACACATTCACGGGACAGAAATGAACATTTTTTGAGTAGTTTTAGAATGATATAGAGCTGTATAAGAACAAATATAAGACCTCCATGGAACCTACCTGGATGACTGAAGGATTACACAGGCAATATAAAGGAAAGTGCTATGATTTAATGCTGAAAAGTGTTTTTTTTATTATTATCAGGCTATCAGAAACAGTTTAGAATAGGAGCCTATTCCTTAGTATTGAAATTAAGTTAAGAAATGTGTGTTTGGTAAGATATATTTTACTCTTTGAGCCTGGCAGGAGATCTTATATGAAACAAAACTGACTCTTCTGAGCTTTAAGTCGTGTTATAATGTTGTTACCTCCTCAAAAACAAACTGGAGTTGTGTTTTGTTTCATTCACATGTTGGAGTAACGCTTTATTATTCGTCTCCAGAGCTCAAAATGCTCTGTTCCACCTTTAGTTCAGTAGAAATCGGCGATTCCAGGACTCAAACAAAGTCGTTTAAAAACACAGTGGAGCACATCCTGTATCAGAAGGCGAAACGGAGCAAAGAACTCGGCTTAAATTCGCAGAGATTGTGCGTTAAACATGCGGGAACGAAACAAAACACAACTCCAGGTACGTTTGCGAAGAGGAAACGACATTACGACGCAGATCAGAGAAGATTGGTACGGGCCCTTTAAGCCAAACTCTCCGGAGACGTTGGCTCTTTGGTTTCTCGCTACACCTGTCTCTGCGCTCGCTCCAGCTCTGGCTCTCCGGGGATGTGGTTTTGGCACTGTCAGAACATTGGCATCCGTCCACACAAAACTGGGAAAGTTATGCTTAAGGATAAGGAGTGGTGGTTATCTAACATCTTGTGGTGCTTAAAATGGAATACTGACTTCCTCCGAGTGGCACACGGCTCCAGATTCCAGTTTGCAGAGGCAGCTGTCTTTGCTGGCTCTTACTTTGTTACTAGAAACCGTTTGATCCGGAATTGTGGACATTCCTGCGCCACAGACATTCCCCACGAGCTGATTTCTAGGCCAGTTATGATAATTACTTTACTATATCGATTTATCTTCCAATATATTCATGTTAAATGGAACAATCATCTTTGGGGGGGTCAGTTTTTATCATTTATCATGGGGACTTCTTCTTCTTCTTTGCACGAATGGGATATTTTTTTGTTTAATTTTCTGTGGTAGATCTAGCATTTCTTCATTAGGAGTTTCTACAGCCCAAAAAATGCCCCAAAAAACGGTAATTCTGTAGCCTGTTTGTCTCCCTTATAAGTTTAATCTATACTGTGGAACATTCCAGATGAAATCCATGGAGACATTAGCTAAAACCTTCACAAAAATGTTAAGCAGTGCACCTTTATACTATATTATAAGAGTATACTATGGTCCAAAGTATGAAAGATGATCTGACGAATGCTTTTTTTACCAAAACGGAATGGAAAAAAAATAAAAAAAATGTTGGAACGTTGGCGTTTCTGCGTGTGCGATGCATTTTTTTCACTTTTAAGCAGTCCACCTTTACAATTCAAGCTGCAGAAGGCTGAATAAATAAAATTTTTGACTCATCATAGAGACAAAGTTTGCGTTTTTTAACCATATTTCACATTTAGAATACTTTTTGGATAATACTTCAAACTATTGTAGTATTTAGTTTGAATCTTTGCAGTCTTAGAAGTTAAGAATTCAATCTTCTACGGCTCAAATCTTATCATATAGTCAAAAAATAACCAAAGATTTTTCTGTATTGATACTGATTCTGATACTATAGCTTTAAGAATCTAGCAGATACCAGTTCATAGAGGGCATTTATTTACTTAAAACATAAAGAAAGTAAGAAAGAACTGATCCAAATGCGTTATGGAGCTCTTATTATCACTCAAATCACAGAGAAAGTTGTATTTCTGTGTTTCTGGGGCGACTTTAACCACTTTATTGGTCCAATCGGGGTATTGACTGAACCAGTTTTTGGATTCCAATGTACGATCAAGCTAATTTTTCAGTATCGGCGCGTCTTTTGTTCTGAAAATATTAAAAATATGGAAGAACTGAGAGCTTCAGGGGTCAAAATCATAGCTCAAAGTCTAGAAAAAAGGTTCTCCTCGAGGTTTCTCAAACAGAAAGTGAAAATGTTCGCTTTTCCCCCCCAAAAAACACGACTCCAGCTTTCGTATATTGAAGTCGGTACGGTTTATTATCGCGACAGACCTACTTCTACTTCTGCGGCGACGGTATGAGTACAAAATAAGTGCATCTGTCATTTCTGGAGCAGCATGTGTTCGGCCCCAGAGCTCCTCCTCCTCGTGGTGCTAATGTAAGGATGAGCACGGCGTCTTATTTTAGCCTTTACGAAGCAGCCCGAGCCTCCGACGACTGCTGAGAATGCACAGCAGCTGTCACGAGACAAGATGAACTGACTTATTTGTTTTAGTACCGAAATATTTCACTGCCCTCACCCCTTCTGCATGGGCTAAAGCTGTCAGTGTTGGATCCGAACTTCTTGATAACTTCATCATTGAAATGCACAGACCGCAGTGGCATTTGGAAAGACTTTAATGGGTTCTTATGACGCTATTTTCTGATCTATGTTGTAATAATGTCATCAAAAAAACGCCCGGAGTTGCGTTTTGTTCCATTTGTTCCAAGTTTAGCACACAAACGCTGCATATTTATTACTTCTCTTCAATAGAAAACACTTGGTTCCACTTTGTGACGTCATGTGGTAATACAGACTAGAATCATTTGGATAATTTCAGCCCTGGAATTGCCAATCTCTACTGAACTAAAAGCTAAAAAGTAGCCGTTAACTTGAAAACTAACCCTACATGACATCAGCAATGAGACGAATAAACCTAGAGTTGTAACAATAACCAAAATATCGTGATATAGTATCGTCTAAAGTCTCACAATAATATTGTGGGGCATCACAATATATCGAATCACAAGTGTCTTTGCTTAAATTCATTGTTGTTGTGCAGTAATGGCTAAAAAAACAGAGGGAACTACATAGACCATGATGCTTTGCTGTTTCAGTGCAGAAATAACTGTTATTAAGCACTTTTACATCTTATTTTTGTATTATAATTATACTTATCATGTCATTTTAAAAGTAAAAAGTACAATATTCACAATTTTGTAAGTCTAAGTAAGTCTAAATATCGTATCGTGAGATGCAGATGGAGAAAATATCGTACCTAGAGATTTGGATATCGTTACATCCCAAATGTTTAGTCGTTACTTGAATTTTGCACTTTTCAAGCTGTTCAAAATGTTTTAAAATGTCAGTCTTGTTATTATGTATAATATCGTAATATCGTGAGCTTCCCCACGATATCACAATAAATATCGTACTGTGGGGTTCATACCGTGATGATATCGTATCGTAAGACTTGGATATCGTTACACCCCTAAGAATTACTCAAATAAATGCGAATGAAACTAAACTCCAGGTATGTTTTTTGATGAGATAACAGCATTATAACACGTCTGAAAACTCTCAAAAGCCTCAGTTTCGATATATCGCCGTGAAAAGTGGATATAACTGTTTACAACAAGAGAAGTAAAGGTGGAAAAGCACAAAAAAACATCAAAAAACATCTGATTTAAAGGTGTATCGCATTTCTATTGTCCACCACCTGACGTCTCCACAAAAATGTCGTTCCTTCGTCTAGAATGTTAGCAAATAAATAAAGCAATAAAAACACCTGTGAAGAAAAAAAACGCCAGATGGAAACGTGCAAAGCTTTGGACAAAATCTGCACTAAAAAAAGTTACCCCGGTGCACCTTTTTAAGCCATTCTCCTGAGTATAAAGTTCAGCGCGGTGCCACGGAGAACTCTTTAGGTTAGCAAAAGTGTGTGTTTGTGTGGGGCGGATAGCGGAGAAGCCAAACACAGAGGTTGGATTTCAGCTGGAGAAGAACACCCACTGCGCCGTTAGCAGCCCTCGTTCGCTACAGCACAGCATTGTTTTTGTGCCGTTTGGGTTAATTGGCACCGGGGGGATCCAGGCGAGGGGAGCGAGGAAGCACAGAACATTAGAATCAAAGCATGTGCATGAGGCTGATGATAAAGCTGCTATCTGACAGCTCTCTGGAGGGGCCGGTCCTCTCTCTCTCTGTGTAAAAGAGCTCCATCCTGTTGACACTGCCAGTAAACACCTGAGCCTCTGTCGGTCGTGTCCGGAGCTTCCCCTTCGACCGAGAGCAGCCAATGGGACTCCAGAGACGCGCCGGGCCATGTCGGACTGCTGTTATAATCATAATATTCACGTCCAGATCGCGCTGAGCTATGAGACGTGTGCAGTTACAGGCGTAGCTGCAGCTCTAGATTATTACTTTTTGACTTTTTGTTCGATTTGTGAAACCCGGAACGACATTTTTGGAGTTCGATATTTGTCGCGTGTCCATTTTCTTTGCATTTTTTTGCTCTAAATGTTCTAAAATGTGAATTAACAGCTTCTATAACTGCTTACAGATGTAAAGTAAGCACAAAAATAGAGAAAGAAAGATATTTTTAGCTTTTTTTTTAGCGTATCAGCCTTAAATCTCCAGCACAAGCACATATTTTGATCTGTTTGTAGCCTAAAAACACACAAAAACCTTTATTTAAAGCTTTAACAAGAAGAGAAAACGGCACAGGATGTGACTACGCTGTTTTTTTGTGGGTTTGTGGTTAAAAAAAAAAGTTTGTAGTAAAGAGTTTTGGGGGGAAAAAAAATCAAATATCGACTCAAAAATATTGGTTGTTCTGGATTCTACAATCGGTATCGGCAGTGGCGTCAATTTCAATAAAAAAGTAAATCATTCTGCTGTTTATTTATGATTTTTTTTAACAATATTGCAGATTCCAAGCCGTTTTTCTGGTATAAACATGGCGTAAATGAGTTTCAATATTATCGATTATCGTCTATGTTTTCTGCAGAAAGGTATCGTGCTTTGAAACGTGTTATCGTGACGGGTTTAGAGGCACGAGGGTCCCGCGGGGAGAGTCCATGTTTAGCCGCCGCGCTCGGTTTGACTTGGCGTAAGCATCGAGTCTTGTCAGAAACAGGAGGATGTGCAAGAGATAAACTTCCTGTCTGAGAGCGTGTCCACCGCAAACGGTAAATGGGCGACTTTAGCGCGTTCGAATCCTGCTCTCGACGTAAAAAAGAGTGATTCCAGCTCCCGTAGACTGCGTAAGCTACTGTATGTGTGTGTGAAGTGGTTTGTAAAGTGCTTTAAGTGGCTTGAAAGTTGAAAAATATAAATACGTGTACAAAAACGTGAGCAATTACCATCATAAATAACATTCAATTTGTGTTGCGGTTTCTTTCTCAAAATAATGACGTGAATAAAGCTCCAGAGTGACACTAAAATATTGAAATATCGATATATCGGGGCAGCTGTATGTATTTTTTGGTATATTTTACTGAATTATTTTGTGACAGTGCTACAGTTTTGATGTTAGTTCAGAAAAATTATACTTTTTATGCTGTTTTAATGGTTACAATTGGTTTATTTCATATTAACTTTGTGGTTTAACAAAGAAATACTGTCGTTAAATGTTTTTGGTTCTTAAAAATAATGTTACACAGCAGAATATCATGTGCAATATATCGATTATCGCGATATTGTGATAATATCGTGAGTATCGTATTGACTTGTGCACGTGTAACCAATAAATAAATCAACTAAATAAACGTATCCTTCAATGTATGAAAGCTGGAACAATATTTTTTTAGGTCATGTGCACAGTTTTAGTTTTTTGGCACTATTGGGAAATTTGTTGGTTAATTTTTAGCTATAAGATAAGATTTGAGTCGTTGAAGTTTCATTCTGCTGTTTATTTATTGGAGCTCAGGTTTTTTTTTAACAATATTGTACATTTTGTGCTTTAAATCTGCTCAGTTTTATCGTTTATCGTCATATTTGGGTCAATGGGTCAATTTCTTCAGTTAAAAAGGTTCAAATGTGATAATAATCCCCACATCCCTGTAGAACTTCTGACCTCCTGAAACCAAATCATTTTTTCAGAAATCCTGAGTTCTTCTGCATGTTTTTTGTCCTTAAAGTGTCAAATGTTCATGTGGTGCGACCGTCCGCCCTTAACTCAGGATTTTTAAACTTCTTTAAAATGACTCTAAATCTAATCACATTTATTTTCTTTCTTTTTCCTCATATTTTCTCAAGTGTTTTTAGTCCCACGTGAAATTTCATCTTTCTTGAATCGATATTTCCCCTTAGATGAACAACACAACCATGTTTTAGAAAATAAATCAATTTTAAGGTTATTCTCGGTCGCACCACATGACATTTTTTTAAGCTCGTAGCCAATTCATGTTCATAAAAAACACTAAAAATGCTTCATATAAACATCAAACATAGATTTATGCTCTTGAAAAAGTTCATTAGAAACTACATTTTAAAATTTGCCTTATTCGTCATTGACCCGTAACTGTAATATCGTGACAGGCCTACAGTATCTGCAGTTAGAGTCAAGATTTAAGCTGTAAAAGGCTGAATAAATCACTTCTATGACTCATTACAGAGGCAAACTAACTACTAAAGTGTTTCATTCTGCTCTTTATTTATGGCAGCTTGTGTGCGTGTGTGTTTTTTTTTGTATAGTGTTGCATTAGAATCATTTTTCGAGGGATAATCTCGCTTTTTTTTGGTTATCGTGTTATTTGTTCGCGTGTCATTTCGCACATCAAACCTCGTTACCGTGACAGGCGTAGTGCGCGGACGTCACCTCTGTGCAAATGCCGACTGACGTTAGCGGCGTTCCTCGGCCAAACATATGCTGCGCACATGTGGAGATGCTCTATAATAAATATAATGACCGCAGTTGCTTCTGTGTAAATACTGCTGCATGTCTAAAGGCTAACACTATTTGGGTCATTATTTTAGCTGTGAAACACGTCCCCGCTGAAGGCGCTGGGTGAGCCGTCATGTGCGTTACTACCACCCTTGAAGGCACAATGTGGAACAGATTAAGAAAGCCATTAACCCATCTTGTGTGAATTAGCAGAAAATTAGGAGCGAGCACGACGTGTTCTGTGCGTACAGTTAATTAGAGGCTAATGTGCAGTGATTGGACACAATTACACTTGACGAATGGCTGCTTATTAGTTATTATATCATTGCTCGCTAATAGACTGCAGGCACCTCATTTAAAAGATCTGTCTTCGCCGCAGACTTTAGCGGATTTGCGAGGGGCTGACGTTTGCAGTAGCTCAACCATCAATTCGACCCACTCGTTTTCACTCCACCAGACTGTTCTAAGTGTATTTGTGTTGACTGTAACTGCAGATTAGCTTATCACGACAGCACGATTATAAGAAACAGTGAGTAATGAACAAACCAAAAGCAGATTTAAGCTACAAAACTACTCTAAATGTGCAATATTGTTAAAAATAAACAGCCGAATGAAACTTTTATGACTCAAATCTCATCATAAAAAACAAAAATTAACCACAAATTGTACCAAAAAATATTGTTCCGTCTTTCATATATGGAAGAATAAGTTGATTTTTATGTATTTCCAAATATGAAACTTTTATGACTCAAATCTCATCAGAAAAAACAAAAAATAACCACAAATTGTACATAATAAACACTGACTCCAAAAAATATTGTTCCCTCTTTCATATATTGAAGAATAAGTTGAAATTTATGTATTTCCAAAGAGGAAGTGAGCATGGAGGCGCTTCTGGCTCCATCAAATCTGGCTCCTATTGAAAAACTGTCACCTCTTTCTGTAACTGCTGGTGTGAACCTAATTTTTTTGGTCTTAAAATGTTCATATTAACTCGCTCTCCATGATCCTGCGGTTTTTATTTATAAATTTTACTTGTTTCTGCGGAGATGTTATTTCTTGGCCTGAAATGTTCCACAGTAGGGCATTAAACGTACACAGCAAAAAGTTGAGTGTTAAAACTGACTCAGTTTTAACATTTTCTCAGGGTTAATATGAGTCCAATCTGTTCTAGAGTTAATTTAGTAACACTGGACCAAAGTTCCCGTTTAACCCCAAAATCAAAAGTTATATTAAGGTTTTGAGAGTAAATGGATAACACTTTATAGGGTTACTGTGATTTAGCTAAACAACACCCAAAGATGTTTTATTTTTACACTTTATTTTAGTTAATTTAAGATTAAATTATGTACAAAAGTGGTTCAAACTGGTCTTCTGTCACTGGAGTTTGAAGTGGTGGTTTGAAGGTGCCAAATTAACACTAAGAGAAGTTGATTTAACACTAGTGGAAGTTGAATTAACTTCAACCATATCAACTCTGGCAACTCAAACTAACTCGAACACTTAGTAGGTTATCCTGATTTAGCTAAACGACACACCAAGATTTTACTTTTACACTTTATTTTACTTAATTTAAGATTAAATTACATACAGAAGTTGTTCAAACTTGTCTTCTGTCACGGGAGTTTCAAGTGGTGGGTGGGAGGTGCCAAATTAACACTAAGAGAAGTTGAATTAACACTAGTGGAAGTCGAATTAACTTCAGCCATATCAACTCTGGCAACTCAAACTTTTTTACACTTTATTTTAGTTAATTTAAGATTAAATTACATACAGAAGTTGTTCAAACTTGTCTTCTGTCACGGGAGTTTCAAGTGGTGGGTGGGAGGTGCCAAATTAACACTGAGAGGAGTTGAATTAACTTCAACCATATCAACTCTGGCAACTCAAATTTTTTTACACTTTATTTTAGTTAATTTAAGATTAAATTATGTACAAAAGTGGTTCAAACTTGTCTTCTGTCACGGGGGTTTTAAGTGGTAGGTTGAAGGTGCCAAATTAACACTGAGAGGAGTTGAATAAACACTAGTGGGTTGTGAGTTTTGTTACTTTTGTGAGCTTTAAGTCATGTTAGAATGTTGTTTCCTCCTCAGAAACATATACATTCTGGCAAATAACCCCAATTTGAACCACCATTTAACTTTCAAATAGTTTAAAACAACTCTGAATTTTTGCTCCCTCCAGTTTTTGCTGCTATAATTGCTAGCGTCGTTGAGCTTCATTTGACTGAACGCCATGAGTCTAAAGAATCTGTTGGGTCCAAAAAGCCTCCTGAGAAAAGTCTATGGGTTATGGGGGCGACTGTAACAGGATCCGTACCTTTATTCCGTTTTGCACGAGTTTGTGGATGTCGAGAAAGGGTTCCTTGAGCATGACGAGGTCGTGGGTGAGGATGCGCACGATGCCCTCCCGCTCGAGGACAAAGAGGCGCTGGGACCCATCTCCACAGTGCACTGCAGACACCGGCTGCCTCAGACCACTCAGCACCTCCTGGGCACAGTAGCAGTTGTGTTTGTGTTTCCTGGGACACCGGCGAGACACAAAAGGTTAAAGACTCACAATGCTACAGCGAAATCCCCCAAAAAAAGACTTTGGACTATTCAGATCGTTTGTATTTTGAAACGAAGCCGTGTCCTGAAGTCACATTTGGCTGAACAGTCACTACATTTACATTAAACACATGTGTGAAATGTGCGTACGTAGCGTTGGAAAAGCCAGATGACAAACCTGATATCTTCTATTTTTTCGTCCCCCAAGTAGTTTGAATCCAGGCCATGGAGTGGTTTTCGCTGAAAATCGGGAAAGCAAAGACTGCCATCCCTCCGCCCATAGTACTGGCAGAACTCATCTACATCAGCTTGGAACAGTTCTGCAAGTAAAAGAAAATACAACGACTTTAATAATTTATGATTCACTTGAATGTTAAAGCCGCACTGTGTAACTTCTCTGGTGGCTCCACGGCTTCGATTCTACGCTATTTTTTCTCGAAACTGCGCGTAAACTTCGACAAACTTTAGAAATCATTTAAACTACAAAGGAAGTTATTAGATCTGTGGACCTGAAGCATGTTTTCGCAGGAGTTTTGAGCAACACCTGGCACATTTAAAGCAGCAGACACTCCATTAGAAAAGTTACACAGTGTACCTTAAAACCGCCGCGTCCTAGCATCGTCCAAGAAGTCCATATCGTGTTACTGATGTGTACTTAGTCTGAGAAAAGACAGAAGTGAAGAGGATCTGCTCGGGCCAAATGTTCAGCACAAAGAGCCAAGCAAATCCTGACTGACTGGTTTCGAGTGAAGCGCCGAGGAAACAGAAGGAAGCGCTAATGTTGGTTAATCAACCGATAAATATGCGTAGCCGTTATTATAAGGAACTTTTTTTATTTAATAGCCAACGGAAGAAACAGTGGCGTCATGTTTAGGGGTGAGGACGAGATCTCGAGACGCAAGATTGAGCACGCAGAAGGGAAATGATTACAAATGCTCATGTCTTAGCTTTTGGTTTGGACAAAAAAGGGCGAAAAGCTTCGGATTTAACATTTTGAGACGTCACAGTTCCAAAACGCAGAGGTAGAAGGTCCAAAATTATGAACTGAACTACAAAATTGAGCAATTAAATCTCGTCTTGTCTCGCAATCTCGTGAAAATTCTGACACAGCTGTGAGTTGGCTTAAAAAACATATCCATAAACTTGAAAACAGCCCTTCTCATTTCAAACATTCTAGAAAAACACGTTATAAGTACGGATGAAACGATATCCAAAACTCTCTCTCTACGATATGGATCTCATCGCGATTTAACAGAATTGCTAATATGCCGCTTTAACCTTTTAAATTCCTTGACAAAACTCTATTAACTGCCATAATCCAAAGAACTAAGCCTTAAAAGTGCTTAAAAACAGTTATTTCTTCGAGTAATCTGCACTAAAATGTCGCAAAGGATCATGGTCCATGTAGTTCCCTCTGTTTTTTAGCTTTTACCGCAACATAACTATTGATTTACGCAAAGAAACGTGAATCAAAATTGACGTAAAATTGTGCAAAAATGCTGAAAATGATCTTTCCCCCCATATTTTTACATTTGGATTGGATAAAAAATAGAGTTAAGTATTGGTGATTTCCATTTTTTGAGAAGTTGTGGTTCCAAAAGCAGTTTTACAAGAAATATGGAATAAAGGAAATCAAAAATGAGCCCAAAATTGCTAAAATGGATTAAAAACAATGTCAAAATCTCGTCTTGCCTCGTTCTCGTTGCTCCAATCTCGTGCCTCGTCTCGTCTTGTGGAAACTGTATCGCTTCCTACCCGTAATCCCCAGTGATACGCAATGATTGACTTAAAAAAGCGAAGGACCACACGTATGGCGTCCTTCTCCACAAAGCGCTGGTTCTCGATGGCCCTCGGTGACCTAAAAACAATCCTGCTGATTCTATTTCCTTTACCGAATCCCTGTGAGGACAAGCCCAGCGCAAACACACCAGGGGTAAAAACACAAACACGATTCTTTCATCTCCCTCTTTCGCCCCATCCCGACCGCAATGGCCGACCGCACGGGGGTTTGGAGGTGATAGGATATCCCCCTGAAACATCTAAACAAAACATGGAGATCAAACAGGGCTGCGGCTCTACCACCCACTCGTTCGTCTGGAGTTATCTTAACCATGCTGGTCGGGGAGCGGGAGGGGAGGCAGGAGGTGGAGGTGGAAGTGAGAGTGAGAGTAGTAAATGTCTTTATGAGGAAACAGGACCTGAGAAAAGATTTACAAGTGTTAAGATGGCCCCCGTAAAGGAAACTGGGCTATGTATTTTTCCTGTAAACGGCCTAAAATAATTGTTTAATGGCAGGTTAGGCATTGTTGTGTAGTCTTCCCATTGATTTGTGCGTTTTGAGAGTGCGTTAAAAGTCCTATATTATGTCAGATTTACTTTTAGTCACATTAGAATGACATTTCCTAGTCAAAAAACACACCTGGAGTTGCATTTTGTTTCATCCACCCATGTTTGAGTAACTTTTATTAGCACTTTATTAGTTCAAAATGCCCCATTCCACCTCGTGACGTCATAAAGTGGTAGTTTTCGAGTTAATATCTACTTTTTACCTTTAGTTTAGCACACACAGGCTGAAATTATCCAACTGATTCGACTGGAAAGTGGAGAAACAGAGCGGAGCTGGAGCACTTCCTGTATTACAGCGTGACATCACAAGGTGGAACGGGGTGTTTTCAGTTTGAGACGAGCCAAAATAAGTAGGATTTGTGTGTTAAACGTGTGAAAATGAAACAAAAAGCAACTCCAGGTTTGTTTTTAAGGAGGAAACAACATTATAACATTGATAAAATGTAGCGTAACACGAGCCCTTTAAGTATAAAAATGAATTAATACAAAAAACATAAAATAAAATAAATTACGCAATAAAGTCCACGTAAACTGAAAAAAAAAGTAAAATTAAAATGTATTGTCACAGGATTTTTTCCCTTTGACCAAATTTAGGCAAAAATGTGGCGTGAGAAAGTGCAGTTATGATTAATGCTGAAAAAATACACAGTTTCCTCCCCTAACTTCACATCTACTCCCTAAAGGTGCATTGTGTAACTTTTCTGGGGGAGGATCCGTCCACTCCTTGTTTCCATGACGACGTTTTTGTTTGACCTGGATTTTTCTACACTCACAGGTCGGATTTGCGGAGAGGACCATGAGAATCTATGTTTTTGGGTCTGTAAATTTCATATTCCTAAATTAAGGCTTGAAAAAGTCTTAAATTATGTCTTATTTTTTCACAAAAGTCTTAAATTTCATTATCCTATTTTTTTATATACTCACCCGGCCGCTACTACTATAAATTAAATGAGTTCTGAATGAAGTATTTTTGTTATTTAAAGCTGTGAGCCATTATTAGAATTGGATCTAGTGGTTTTCGCATAATGGGCGCGATGTTGGTCTCAATTTTCATTTAAGTGGTCTTAAAAAGGTCTTAAAAAACTGTTAAATTTGGGGTAGTCAAACCTGAGGATCTCTAAGCAATAAAAACACCTGTAGATGAATGAGTGGAAAAGATAAATGTATGTATTTATTTATTCTTTAATTAATAGGAGCAGTGAATATTAATGAACATCTACAATACTGCAGTGCAAATATGCCAGATTATAGCAAAAAAATTTAAATAAAATGCTAATTTCTGTAATTTCAAGGCAGGTGACACCACAAATTTAAAAAGAAAATGACAAATAGACGGTTAAACACTAAAAATGTTCCAAGTGTGATTTGAAAATGGCCAGTGTTGGAGTCTGGGAGATAAAAATGACATTCTGGGCAAATCTATAACATCTAGATGAGACAAATAAGCCGCCAGAAAAGTTCCACAATGCCCCTTTTTAACGTGAGGTAGATACGTCCAGGGAAAGCAGTGATATTTCCATGAGGACAGACACCTGGAGGACCCTCTACCAGGAAAGTAACATGGTGCACCTTTAAGCTTTAATTGTAAATCAGCAAAACCGATTAGACGAGACAAAACACAGACTAACGCAAGCGCAAGAAGGAAAGAAGGAGTGGGAGATAGAGCCCCGTCCGATTCTTTGACTCCCCTGTGCTAATGTTATACTTCCATCTGGTTATCTTCCAACACAACCTGGGTGGCCCTCCCCAAGTACTTGACATCTTGATGCACTTGAGCAGTTTTACATACACACAAACTTT
>KN488931.1:14942-35123 GCA_000787155.1 Scartelaos histophorus | reverse complement strand
TGGTGGAACGTAACGAAGAAGTAAAAGTACTGTACGTAAAGGTGACTTTTCTGGGGAGAGTCCAGCACCTGGTTATGTTCCTGGAGACACGCTTTCCAAATTATTCCAGCCCGTCCACTTTTTGTCTCTAATTGCGCCAAAATTTCGCGTTTTTGTGGCAATTAAACGAGGATTTGGGAAACGTTTGCGTCGTTGGCGAATTGTGCGCCTGGAAAGTTCCACAGTGCATATTTAAGTAAAAAAAACGGCATCTGTACATTACTTAGGGGTTATGCATTGCCACGAGTCTGACGATACATTACATATCACGATACGCATATCACGATTCGATATATCACGATACTAAAACATATATTGCGATTTATTCATAATTACTCCTATTAATACAGTCAACTGCACCTTCACGACAACACAAGTGTATGAAATATAATTAGCTGAAAAAATTAGCCGAACAGTGAATGAAACTAATCCGGTTTGTGAAAAAATCGATTTGGATGCACTTTGAATCGATTTGAGAATTGTGCAACGAAGTATCACGATAAAAAAGTCGATTCTGTGATTTATCGTGTAATGAAGTATCACGATAAATCACGGAATCGACTTTTCTTTTACACCCCTAACTTTACTTTTACTTTTACTCTACTACATCTGAAAGCCTGTACCTGTGCCGTCAACTCTAACACGTTTTTGAAACATTTGAGCAACTTTAAATATAGAAATTTTAAAAATCTTAGAAAAAAAATCATCAAAATTCAGCACAAATGTGCATCGAAATAAAAATTTGAAGCGTCATTGCATCTCAAACTGCGCAAAATACTTTTACTTTTGACTCTTTAAGTGTATTATAAACAGGTACTTTAATACTTTTACTTAATTTTTTCATGTGATACTTTTCCTTTTACTTGAGTATTTTTTTACTCCAGTACCTGTACTTTTACTTTAGTGACAAAACTGAGTACTTCTTCCACTACTCCTAAACAGAGGGTTAAATATCTTACATTTTAAAAGTAAACGCACAGAAATTACTACATGTTCTGCCCTTTTCTGTAACGATAAAGTACGATACATCGCGACAAAAGTATCGCGATAAACTATAACCTGTTTCGAAGCCATATTGAAAAAAAAAGAGCACATCAGAAATACAAAAACCCACAGAACTCCAAGTGAAAGTGAAGGATTTGGAACGGGCCTGCAGACCTAATCTCATCTCTTTTTTTTTTGTTTGTTTGTTATTTTTGTGGTGTTTCAGATTTCGAAGGAAAAACTTGGCCAGAAAACAAGAGAAGAAGCCCAAAAGTGTTTGATCATGTTTGGTATGTGCAGGCTGGAGGTACCTGAGATCCTGCATCCCTCCAGAACATTCCAACTGTTTTTAGACTGGAGACTGGGGCTGGAAGTATGTTATAAGAAACGCCACTCGCTGTGAAGTAACTGCCCGAGTACTGCAGAAGAGCCGGGAGTCGCAGGTCCTGTGTGATTCGATACGATACTCGATACACGGCTCACGCTACGATATTATCGCAACAAACCAAACACATTTTAGCAACAATATTTTTGTTAAACCACCACAACTACTACTACTACTGCTATTACTACTACTACTACTATTACTACTACTACTACTACAACTACTACTACTGCTACTACTACTATTACTACTACTACTACTACAACTACTACTACTGCTACTACTACTATTACTACTACTACTACTACAACTACTACTACTGCTACTACTACTATTACTACTACTACTACTACAACTACTACTACTGCTACTACTACTATTACTACTACTACTACTACAACTACTACTACTGCTACTACTACTATTACTACTACTACTACTACAACTACTACTACTGCTACTACTACTATTACTACTACTACTACTACAACTACTACTACTGCTACTACTACTATTACTACTACTACTACTACAACTACTACTACTGCTACTACTACTATTACTACTACTACTACTACAACTACTACTACTGCTACTACTACTATTACTACTACTACTACTACAACTACTACTACTGCTACTACTACTATTACTACTACTACTACTACTACTACTACTTCTGCTCCTACTACTCTTCCTCCTTCTACTTCTACTACTCCATGTACTATTTCTCCACATCCTCCTCCTCCTCCTCCTACTACTACTACTACTACTACTACTACTACTACCACTACTACTACTACTACTACTACTACTCCAACTATTACTCCTGCACCTACTACTGCTACTCCTCCTCTTCCTACTTCTACTACTCCACCTACTACTACTGCTCCAATGACTACTTCTACTACCCCTACTATTAGTCCTACTACTATTCCTCCACCTCCTCCTCCTACTACTACTACTACTACTACAACTACCACTACTACTACTACTACAACTACCACTACTCACAACAAAATGGCTCAAAGATGCAAAAAACACTCTTGGCGATATATCGATACAGCAGCCCGCGATACTATATCATGATATATCTGCATTTCAATATTTTTGCACCCCCCACAATACAGTATAGTAGAAGAAGAAGAATCCAGGATATGCTGAAGGACGTTATCCGAAAGTACAACATTTCAGAGAAAGCAAAAAGAAATGCTAAAACATGTGTAATATTATGTGTGCTAAATAAACAGCAGAAAAGAGAAAAATCGTGAGATATTTTCAACAATAAATGAATATATGGAGGAACTTTTCTGATGCTTGCCTGGTTTTTCTATGGCTTGAAAATACTGCGACTCTCCACAGATCTGAATCGTAATGTAGCGTAGTGCTGTAACTGTGCTGTTTTACTCTATACTAGACAAAACAATGGACCTTCCACTTGAAATGTGACGCAGAACCGTGTCTGACTTCACCATCCCACTGTTTGCTTCTTTGTCACCCGGTAACCATTAATAATAATAATTTTCCGTTGTGTTCATTGTCATTATTCGCTCTGTAATTACCTGGTATGTGCCCCCTGCAGGTGTAGTAGAATTCTCGGCAGAAGTCCTGGCAGAGTCGGGGCAGATCGGGCTCCCTGTGTGGCATCTTATCCATGTCCAGAGAGTGGAACAGCACCTGGGCGTTAGGGGAGCAACGGGCACACTTGATTTCCTCCAAGAGACGTCCACATTCGGTATTATTTGTGGAGAAAACCTGCAGGACCACACACAGCAGAAACCACTGGTTACAATGACAGCTCTGTTATCTAATAAATATGGTGTGCAGTGGAATACAACAGGAGCGGCTTAAAAGGCGCAGTGTGAGACTTTTTCTGGAGGGTTCGTCACCTGCTTGTTTTTACGGGTGTCTGGAATGCGCCGCAGTGTGACTTTAAACACCTCTGCTTTACGTTTACTCAATTACAGCTGGTTTTACAGCTCAAAAACGCCTTAAAAAACCCCTGAAATTCTGACGCCTCTCCACAGATCAGACCTGCAACTTTGTCTTTTCTCTGAAACATTCCAGACAAACCGATAAAATTTCCACTGAGAAAAGCGTGCGACGGATCCTCCTATGGAAAATAATTTGTTTCATCAAATTTTAAATACCACTGAATTTCTCACTTTGAATTTTTTTATCTGAAAAAAATAAAATAAAATAAAAAATTATTATTTTTATTCAAATTTTATTCAAATTCAAATTTCAGCAACTAAAATTTCTGAAATTTGAATTTTCAATATGTTTCAAATTCAAAATAAAAATTTCACCTTTCAGCGCATATTTCAAAGTCCTCAAATTCAACAGTTAAAATTCAGAGTAAAAAATTTTGCAGCAAAGATTCAAGATGTCAAGGCAGAAGCAATCGATCCAGAGTGAGTGAGGAGGACAGAGGCTGTTTCCTATTGGCTGTTCTCATCTGTGGGCGGGGTTTAAGGTTTGGGTGAGGCTAATTCTGACCAATCAGATCACTTCACTGCACCATTTCCTGTTTGTTTCTAAATTAGATCGGATCACTTTGGATCGATTGCTTTGGTCTTGGCATCTTGGATCATTTCTGCAAATTTTTTTACTGCAAATTTTACACTGCAGTTGAATTTAAAGGCTGAATATTTAAAAAGGCAACATTTTGATTTTGAATTTGAAACCCTTTAAAAACATGCACTTAAAATTTCAGCAACTAAAATTCAGAATAGTTAAAAAAAAGTTTAAAAAATTCAAAGGGAGAAATTCAACTTTTAAAATTCAAAATCTGATGAAACAAATGCTCTTCCATATCCTCCACCGTTATAAAAAAGTTGCCTTTAATTGCGAAAACCGAGCGCATGTTTACGACACCTTGAGCGAAGCTGATTTGAGGTCAAGTCCACAAAAAGTTAATCCCAAAGAAATTAGCTGGATTATTTACCTAACAAATTAGCTGTAATAAAACACAATGTAATCTGTTTTAAATCCAGAGTGGTGCTGCCAGCGGGACGAGCGCTCGGGCTGGTAGTGCTCCGCTCTGTGTGAGGTCCACGTGTAAACAACAATTTGGAGATAGACAGGCACATCATTCCTGCGCTGGTATCAACAAATTAGCAGTCTGTCGAAGTCAATTAGAGCAGTGGACTCAAGGCCAGCACATGGACGCCTGGCCCTTTGCTTAAACTTTAGCACAAACTAGCATCGTTTATCTCTAAAAGTCCTATTTTGCATCCTAGTTTTGCAGAAAAGTGACTGTTTTGAGGTTTAATCTGCGTTTGAATCTCATTAAAAACGTATCTGGAGTTGCGTTTTGCATTCACACACGTTTGCTATTAGCTTAAAATGCTACGTTCCACCTCGTGATGTCATAACGCGGTAGTTTTCAAGTGCGCGGCTGCATTTTTTATCTTAAATTCAGTAGAAATGGCTAAAATTTATGATTCTGGTGAGGGTGTGGGGAGTTTAAAGCATACCTCGTGATGTCATAACGCGGTAGTTTTTCAAGTGCGCGGCTGCTTTTTTTTAGCTTAAATTCAGTAGAGATGGCTGAAATTGATGATTCTGGTTAGTTTAAAACGCAGTGGAGCATTTCATGTATGACCGCGTGACATCACAAGGTGGAACGCGGCGTTTTCTGTTTGAGATTGTGCAGGATTTGTGCGTTAAACGTATGTAAATGAAGCGAAACACAACTCCAGGTGTGTTTGTGATGAGAAAACAGCGTAGAAAATAGGAAAAGAGCGTAAAATGGGTAGTTTTTTGAAGAGATTGTCCATCCAAAAGCCTAATAATGAAGCGAAACACAACTCCAGGTGTGTTTGAGATGAGAAAACAGCGAAGAAAATAGGAAAATAGCGTAAAATTCGTCCTTTTGTCAATCCAAAAGTCTAATTAGAGTCTATTTAACTAGAGCTAGACCTTTTTGAAGCCCGACTCGTACGAAGTTCTGGTCCGTACCCATGTTTTGTACAGTAACACCATGTTGCTGGGTGAGAAAGCCGCCCTCCTGCTCTAAAGTGCCCATTGATTCGGCGTGGCATAGGCTGGCACGCTGTCCACATAGTTGCATGTGTGTGCTCTCAGCCGTGCCCAACGTCCATATGTTACTGGGACGCCTTCCAATGTTGCCATCGCCCGGGCCAGGACAAGAGGAGCTTTATTTGTTGTCATTTGCCACATCTCACCGAGCGTGTTCCTCAAAAGCAGAAAAATCGCTGCGACGCCCGGCTGCACTTTTACGGGGGGCGGCTCAGCTTTGCATTTACGGGTCCGACACCTGCTTGATATGTCCCACAGTGTGACATTAAACACCTCTACCTCACATTTACTCAATTAAAGGTGGTTTTAAAGCTCAAAAATACCTAAAAAATCAGGGTTGTCTCAAAATGATCTAACGAACTTGGTCTGATTTGGTTTCTAAGATGATAGAAATATTTAATACCAAACTATGAAACATTCCAGACAAAGCAGTGGCGTGTTTTCTGCACCAGAAAAGTTACACAATGCACCTTTAAGGCGTAATAAGAAGCACTGGTCACTGACAGAACAGGAATTAAGCTTTTCATGTGAACAATTCAACACATCCTTTTGTTCAGGAGTTATTGGCATTAGCATCTCCAGTGATATATGTAAGAAAGTAAATGGATAATTCAATAAAAACTGTTGTGAGCAGCTTGGTGGAGACTGGGAAAGAGAAGTCACGGTTTAGGCGATACTCAGCTTTAACAAAACACTGGCCCTTGGGGAATAGGTGTCTGTTGGTTGGCAGGGGGGCACTGGACACACAGCCTCTCAAAGCCATTAACACTTGGACAGGATTGGTGACTGGGGGAGAATGATGTTCTCCAGCTTCTCCCATTAGTGAAACCAACAAACACAATAGTGTTGTTGTTATTCTTTCTCCATAATCAGAAAGGCCTCTGTGTGTGGGCAGTGTAGTGGGGAGGGCAGTGTAGTGGGGAGGAGGAGAAGTCGAGTCCGTCCTATTCAGTTTCCCCCTCTTATTTGCATGACTTGAGCAAATTAAATGATGCAATATGGCTTTTTGTCGCAGCACAAAGTGAGCTACCACCCAGCCACTGAATGATTCCAGGAGTGGTTTACATGAGAATGGCACGGGGAGAATTTTAATGGAAACCGCGTTTGTCGCACACTGTCGTTTTTCTCCTTTACTCATCCGAGCTCAATGGGCTTCAGCCTCAGTACATGACATCACGTGTTGTGAATGCTGAACACTGCTCAGTAAATACACGCGCATCTGCACATTATATTCCCTGTCAAATCTGCGGGAGAACAGGAGTCACACATTTTACAGCCCGAGTTTTACGCACAGAGTCGCGCACATTAGAACGCGACCATGTGCCAAAAACGCGATAAACAGAAAGCACTTAACGGCAACCTGCGTAAATCCAGCTACTACTATTGCCAGAAACATTCCGTCGTCAGCAGTGACAGCTCAGTTTGCACTTAGAGACTGATGATATCGTAAACAGCCACTTCCATGGCAACACCGAAGCGCAATGATCATGTTGAACGTAACATTGAAAACACGCCGTAAACATGCAGTAAATAATCCAGCACAGACAAAACGCTGCGTTAGAAATGAAGAGTTTAACCTGCTCAAGACAATATTAGTTTGAGGTTAGGAACACAGCCTGACAGCGGAGGGAACTTTCCGCAGACTCCTGCCTCTCACAAACCCGTAGGAATGTTAAAATAAAGCGTTTTTGTCTCTCGTGGAGACACTCGGAAGCGACATTATGTCCCGTAGCCTCGGGCAGTTCCTCCTGACTATACCCGTCATTTACGCGTGAGCAATAAGAGTTCGAATGACAATACACAATGGCTGTAAAGGCATCCCCGAGGCGCACAGCTCCTAAACCAGACCCCCTCTCCGTGTAAAGAATGCCAACGCGGTGGAAAGCTGTGGTGCACGTACCCTGGCATCCCTGCGGTGGAGGATCTGGTACGCGGCTCTCCTGGTGGGGCAGCACGACACTCGGGGGTACAACCTGTGGCAGACCTCCCCGCTGCTGCCCCCGCTGCCGTCAAGCAGCACTTTTCGCTCCCTTTTCTTCAGCCTCTTGGGCACGCTCCCGTCGTAACAACGTCTCCTCCTGGAGCTCAGCTCGCCCCTCTCGCCGAATTTTGCGTCTCCACATTCCCACACGTTCACCGCGATAGCCAGGACCAAAACAAATTGCAAGTGCTTCATGGTTTTAAAATTGAGAAAAATAAAAGATTAAATAGGCCACAAAAATAGTCTTTTAGAAATATAAGAAAACTAAATTACAACCGATGGAATAAGCAAAGTGTGAGAATATTCTTTAAAGGAATACCAAAATAAAATAGTACAAATTATAACTCAGCGGTCCTTTTGGGGGACTGAAACAAGTGTAATAGAATAAATAGCTTATCTGCTGATTTTAATACTGCAGCGTGGTTGGCGGATAAAGAATTCAATTAAAAAAGAAACCAAATGTATCCTGGAGGCAGTGATAAAAAGCCAAACTCCGTAACGTTCCCTCAGACGTAATCCCTCCGCTCAGAGCGCCACGGTGCGTGCGCCAGTCAAAATATCAGAAATCAAAAGTTGTGTCTCACTTTAGTCCTCGGTGCGCTCACATGTTTCTCGTGCTCTTTCCTCCTTCTTTTTAACCAGCGCGCGAGAACAGGGGCGCGCGCGGTGACGTAGGGCTGAGGGTGCGGGAGCGCGCGCGGAGCAAGGTGGCGTCCGGGAGGTGCACGAGGACACCTCACCTGCGCGCGGGAAACGGACACCGACGCACGGTGACGCACAGTTGGGAGCAAGAAGTCACGACGGAAGTGCCACAAAACCAACAAATGAACACGCTGACATGTAAATTCATTAATAATTATACATTTAATTTGCTGTTGGTTTGCTAAATGTGAAAGTTTGTTGACCGCGGTCCAGTTTTGGGCTTAGATATAACACGGAAACGGCTAACTAGCTAACTATAGTATACAGGCCTATTGGTTGCCATAAAACGGAAAATCTGTCCACACGAAGTGTCCTTGGCCTATATTTTGCGTAACATCGTGTCTGCTTAAAGGTGTATTGTGTAACTTTACTAGTGGGGGGAGGTCCAAATCTTTTTATAACCATGGAAACCAAACCAGACCAGGTTACAGGTCAGAATACCTGTTTTAATACATATTTTAGAGCTATAAAACCACCTGTAATTGAATAAATGTGAAGTAGAGCTGTTTAAAGTCACACGGTGGAACATTCCAGGCAAAGCAATGGCGTATCCATAGAAACACGAAGGTAACGGAGCCCAAAATGTAAATTCTATCATCAGCCTCACACTATTTCCATTGTTTTTATTGGTTAAACGCTAGATTTATTTACTGAAGTGAAGGTCTTGCTAAAGGTGCATTGTGTAACTTTTCTGTAACCTTTATATCACCATGGAGACCAAACTAGACCAAGTTACGGGTCAGATCTGTGGAGAGGCGACCCCGCTCACAGTCAGAATGTTGATTTTTGAGGTATTTTTGAGCTATAAAGCCGCCTTGAGTTGAAAACATGTAAAGTAGAGCGGTCTAATGTCACACTGTGGAACATTTCAGGTAGAGCAATGACGTATCCATAGAAACAAGAAGGTAACGGACCCCAAAATGAAAAGTTACACCGTGCGCTATTAACAGCCATACGCTATATCCACTGTTTTTATTGGTTAAGCTCTAAATTTGTTTAATGAGTAAAGTTCTTGTTAAAGGTGCATTGTGTAACTTTTCTGGCAGCGCGTCCGTCACATGCTTGTCTCCATGGTTATATTTCTTCGTCTGGAATATTTCGCAGTATGGCATTAAACCGTTCTATCCTCATGGAGACTACTAATAATTTTCTAGGTATTTTTGAGCTATAAAACCACCTGTAATTGAATAAATGTAAAGTAGAGCTGTTTAATGTCACACCGTGGAACATTCCAGGCAGAGCAATGACGTAGCCATAGAAACAAGAAGGTAACGGACAGACTCTTACTGAAAAGTTACATGATACACCTTTTTAAGAGATGTTTAAGAAGAAAATTTGTCAAATTCAGGAGTCTTTTTCCTTTAGACAACTCCTTGATAATAAGTTATTGTGAAATATTTAATATATTTTACCCTTCTATATTTTAAAAAGCTTATGTAACGCTCTAGTTTGGGGTCTGTCACCTGCTTGTTTCTATGAATATGTCATTGTTCTACCTGCATGTTCCACAGTAGGACTTTAAACAGCTCTATCTTATATTTATTCAATTACAGGTGGTTTTATAGCTCAAAAACACAGAAAAATTTATAGCTCAAAAATACACAGAAAAACTGCATTCTGACTGTGAGCAGGGTCGCCTCTCCACAAATCTGACCTGTAAGTTGATCTGGTTTGGTCTCCCTGAAGATAGAAAGGTTTAATGCCGTACTGTGAAGCTTTCCAGACAAAGTAATAACATCTCGACGCAGAAAAACACCTCCAGCAGGAAAGTTACAGGTAAATGCAGCGTTAAAAATTCCAGATAACACACCAGCACTTACTACAACTACTAAGACAAATCCTCAATCATTTTCCTCTTCTGAAATGTCATGTGATAACAATTGTGGGGCTTATGTCCACTGCGAAGTAATTACTGGCAGAGCAGCAGCCCTCCCGATCTGGATACTGCGCTGTGTCCCATTATCGGCACCTGTTGCGACTTGGGGGTCTCCCGGCTCAGCTTATCGACAAGAATCTGGAGCGTCTGGAACCTGGGAGGGGTTTGGTTTGATTGTGCGCAATTATGGAAATGACTGTTCGCTATGAAACTATTGCAGACGCTACGAGAGCTTACCCCCCACCTCGTGCATTCCTGGCGTTTTTCAGCCACAAGGACGGAGTACAGCGAAGCGAGAGCTACTGCGGCGACGTGGATGCGAAGGGAAGGGAAAGGAACGGGGCCGTGCGTAGTGAAAGAATCTGCCACCACCACTAGGGCTCCAAGCGAGTAACAGAATATATGTGCATTGTTGAACAGTGTGAAAACATGTGGGATGCAGCTGTGCAGTGGAGAGGAGCACATCTGCTGAGGGAGAGGGACCATTAAGCAGACTCACAGTTGGGCAGATGTAGATTGGAGCTGACAAAAGTCCTCTAACAGATACACTTGATGAAATACCAACATTTAAATAGCATTCTTAGCATTTTATAACAAAACTGCAACTCATTTCAAAGGTGCTTTCTGCTCGTGCGCATTGGTTGTGATTTTTCTCGTTTCAGTACTGATATACGAGACTTTGCTGCTTTTCTACGTGGAGATGTCATTGTTTTGTCTGAAATGTTTCACAGTGTGGCATTAAACCTTTCTATCTCCATTGAAACCAAACCATGTTACAGCACAAATCTGCAGAGAGACAATCCGCTCACAGTCACAATGCATGTATTTCTAGGTGTTTTTGAGCTATAAAACCACCTGTAACTGAACAAATGTAAAGTAAATTTGAATTTGAATTTATTAATTGAGCCCATTGAGACGCAGCATTTTGTTTTCACACAACATACAGTTACAAACACCTAGTTCCACAATGACACTGAAAACAAGATAAAACATGCATACAATACAAGTAACAGGACAATTTTGCTCACAAAAACCCCAAAAGTTAATCTCATACAGTCATTAACATAAACGCAGTGTTAATAGAACAGCAGTGTCAGTTTTAGAGTTAACAGAGCCATTCTAAAGAATCCAGGAGCTGTTAAACAGGGTGTACGCTGCAATATTTGAGCCAATTTTTCACTTATGCGACTGTTTTTGAGATTGGGCCAAGTTTTGGGTTAATCATGCGTTGCGCTTTATGTAGTAAACATGAGGTAATGAAAACCTCACGAGCAGCTCCTGATCAGCAATCGTAGGTCGCAAGAAAATCAAACCTGTTTGAAATCCAGTCGCCTCTCGTGAGGGTTTCATGTTGAAGTCGTTCGTGTAGTGTGAGAACATGAATCGTGAGCTGTGAACTTTTAAACCTTGAGATTTGGTCGTACAGTTTGAGCTGGGACTGAGTGAAACGATGGAAAATATCGCAGAGTGAACGCCCGAGTTTAGAGACCTCAGTGATGGAAGCAGATTGAATCGAAAGAATCTCTGACATGCCTCCTACAGTAAAGGTTAGAGACTGAGATAGATCTGTCTAATGTTATATTGTTGAATATTCGAAGCAGAACATTGGCATTTTCATAGAAACATTAAGGTGAAAGACCCCAAACGAAAAGTTACACAGTGCACCTTCAATATTAACCAACTTATTTTATTAAAAACATAGATTGTATATATAAATAAACATAGCTAATCCACTATCCGCAAAAAGGAAGTGAGCCTGGACCTGCTTCTGGCTTCACTGACTCCAGCTCGAATTCATTTTGCATTTAAAAAATCTTGTCTTAAAATGTTTGTATTAACCTGATGGTGAGGGTGCTTTTATTTTGCTTTTTTGTCCATAAATCAATTTACTTTTTTTGAACTTTACTCCAAATTCTCTATATCTGCTAACCTTGGTGAGCTTCATTTGACTGGTGCCGAAGACTACGGGTGACGACATTAGTGCACTTTACACAGTCTATGATTATGATATGAGTTATGACTTATTACACGAGGTCCAGTCGTGTTATGCAACTTTTATTTATCCTTGAAATAACTGCAGAACAGATTTGTGTGCACGCAAGTTCAAACATTATGAGACGTCTTATTACAGTTGATCAAAGGCCCAGCTAGGATATCGGCTTAAATAATATCAAGGAACCGATACCCAACCAAGCAAATATTTCAGTATTGTCGCCGATTTTCAATACCAGTATCGGTATCGGTGCATCCTAAACTGTGATTCAGTGTTTCCCCTTTATTCAGGAGACAATGGAGAGTCTAAAAACAGCCTAGAATATACGTTTTTTAAAAGTAACTGAGGCTATTTAAAGGTGCACTATGTAACTTCTCTGTCATACCTTCTTGTCTCCATGGAGATGTTCTTGTTTTGCATGGAATGTTCCCTAGTATGACATTAAACACTTCTATTTAGCGTTTATTCATTATGGGTGTGTCTATTGCTCAAAAATGCAATAATTCTCTCTGAATAATTGGGTCGCCTCTCCGCAGATCTGACTTGTAATGCATCCTGCAGTCGTCTCCTTTTAGATAGAAATGTTTAATCTCTACTGTGGAACATTCTAGACTAAACGATAAAAGAAACCAGAAAAGTTACACAATACACCTTTTAAGATGTATAAATATAGCCAATAAACACCATTTATACTGCACAATTTATATATCGGTAAGTTGAAATGATTAAAATCTGATATATTGTTTTTAATTTAAAAGAAGAACAGTGCACAAAAACAGGATTTTCAGAGAGAAAAAATGCTCTGTGTCAGATTTGTTCCACCATAGTCTCTCCAGAAACTATTTGAAAACTGTGATTATTCAAGCTTTCTAAAAATTATATATAATCTTTTTTTATTTTGTATTTAATTCATTGGTTTATTTGCTTCATAAACTATTAACAGTGTCCTAATATTAAACATACAAGAAATTAATGAAAAAGGAGCAGAAATAAGAGGGATCTTATGTTTTCTGCCCCCGATATATTAACACTGATAGTTACTTTACTTTATATTGTGGTTTCCTTTTTTTATTTCTGCAGGCTCAGGGTGAGATTTTCATTTAACTCGAGTCCAGCGCACAGAGAGGACTCCCCACTGCCTCAGACCTGGTCCAAGTGTGAGAACGACCACATCGGGATCAACAACACGAGTCCGGAGCGATGTAAGCCTTCATTTACAACCCTGACATTAAGCGAACGCGGGTAGATGTGCAAAATACACTCCTTGTATTGCAGTTTGGGGACTGTTTTGGGACTGTTTGCCCCGTAATTCAGTGTTAGAATCACAAATCTACACTTTGGTGATGGGCTAATTTGTACGTTTCTCACTTAAGGCGACAAAAACGACTTCCTCTCACCTCGTCGTAATCCCACTGAGGAGATGATGTGCAACGCTGGATTTAAGGTAAGATGTTCTCCAAGGAAAAAAACCCACAATATTATTTAAAGAGTTTTTTTTTTTACTTTTATGGCGTAATAACTGCTAAGACATAACATAACGACTGCGCGTCACATCAGGTTTGTCAAGTTGTAGTGCTCGGTTTTGTGTCATATTTTTGTGCATTTATGGAGAATTGTCGAGGGGAGCGTGGGCTTGTGGGCGGAGCCTTGTACAGAATCTTACAGTTAAACTTAAAGAGGGTTTGAATAGGCCCTGGGAGAGATCACTAAATTACTCAAACATGCATGGATGACATCAGAAACCAGACATGTTTGTAATGAGGGAACAAGGTTAGAACATGGTAGAAAGCTCAAAAATTGCATAAAAACTCCTCTTTAAATACATATTCCCTGTTTAATTTAGATTTTTCCATGTAGTTACTTTTTGGGAAAATGGATTATATTGATTATATTCTTACATGCCAAAGACCAATGGCAACCAGTTTGAATATTTTTTTAAAATATGGATTGCACATGTCCATATAGCGCCGTTTTGTTTCTGTTGACGTGAATTTCTCTTAAAGGGACATTCAAATTTTAGACATAGGGCCTCATTTCCTCGTGAGCCAGAGTGTTGTAGACCTGTGGAGTCACTTTTTAAAATATTCCATCCGGTCCTTGTATTTGCAGAGGTCGATGGTGCTAGGCTAGTGCATGTCAATGGATTTCGTTAGCCTGACGCTAAAAACAGTCCCACTCCCACCCAAGGTAGATCATTTATAACGTCAGACTGTTGATGGAAATGTCTGTGTCGATACGAGATTTGCTTCAGGTGTTTTGTGGAGTCAAGACAAAACTCATCGACATGCGCTAGCGTAGCACCAGCAACCTCTGCAAATAGACCTTTTTCACAAGGGCAGGAAGTAGGGTAAACAGCACTTCCTGTCAGTGCTTTTCTATGGGAAAATACCTGTGGAAATGTCTTGTATATTTTCCACCAGCTTCATAAATCTGCCCCATCATCAAATCTTCATCCAACAAGTTTGACAAAGAACATATTCTGTCCATGAAGAATTTATCCAAAACTATCAAGGAAAAAAAAGAGGAAAACTTAAAGGCTAACAACGATTAGCATTAGCGAACTACCCCTGAGCAAAACTAACATTATGGTAATGAATAAAAGATAAATATTAAGTAATTCATGAATAAGTAACTTGTTAACTTAGACTGACTGTAAATTAAAATTAAAAATCGATTTCATGATATAGATATTGGCATAAATCGCTAAAAATGCTATGTCTAGTTCTGTCTATGCTAATACATAATGAAATTAATTTAAAATTTTTATTCTAGAGTCAGACTAAGTTACCACGTTACCTAGATTTGGTGATGGGGCATGAGACATTTCCACAGATATTTTACCATAGAAAAGCATTAACCGGAAGTGACGTTTATGCTATATCGCGGCACTTCTGGGTGTTGGGAAAAAGTTCTGTACAAGGACTGGATGGAATATTTTTAAAAAGTGGCTCCACTCGTGTACAACACTCTGGCTCGCAAGGAAATGAGGCTCCATGTCCAAAATTGTGGAGTTTTCTAACACTTAAACACAAGTCAGAAGTGTCACAGGGGACTTTATTCCTCCACATGACACTCTCTACACTGACTTGCTTATAGAGTGTTTTCTCTCCTGTCACGTGATGTTGTCTTACATGAAATCACCGGCGTCATCTACAAAGAGCCACTGAGGCGTGTGTCAGCTTTTCCTTTAGAGAAACCGTCGCTCACACGGCAGCTCCACGTTAGCCTCACACCTTCTTCTTTAATGGCCCTGTTTGCATTTGTACGCCCTGAGGCACACCAGCCTCCGAAACTCTTCACAATGTCATTAATCGTCCTGACAACAGCTTAATGAGACCCTACCATCTGTTATGAAAGTGCGGGGAGGGGGGAAGCGAGAATGAAAAACTCCAATGAGATCCAGTAGCCGTTCACAGCTGCGCGAGTTAGCCTGATTTCCACTTGAACAAATCCAAACACATGAGGACGCTTTAAGTGTAGCGACTTACGCGGCGTCATCTCTACTGAGTCAGTGGCTGTCTGCCCAGTATCAACAGCCTCTAAATCACTGGCTTCAACCAACAGACCACACTTGCTCCTGCAGATCCTCAGTACCACCCCGGAGTGTCCTTAGGGCTTGTTTGGCTCTGCTGTACACATGGCATGAGTAACTGAAGCCACCCAGAGCTCCCTGGTCCGGTGGCACTAGACACCTACCGTGCTCTCCAAGTGCCCTCCAACTGTTTATGTGATTTCCAAGGCCTGAAAACACGAATGTGATCTGCCCTTCAAGAGATGAGTTTCCAGATGTTTGGGCAGAAGTCAGTGCAGTTCATAAACCTCTGACTTTAAAGTGCCTCCTATTTTCTGATCTGTGTTGTATTATGGGTCAATGACATGACGTGTGTACAGTTGCAGTTAAAAAGGTTAAATTCCCCACATACCTGTAATACCTCTGACCTCCATGGAACCAAATCATTTTTTTCAGGAATTATTAATTATTCTGAATGTTTTTTGTACGTAAAGTGTCAAATGTTCATGTGGTGCGACCGTCCGCCCTTAACTCATGATTTTTAAACTTCTTTAAAATGACTCTAAATCTAATCACGTTTATAATCTTATCACATTTATTTTATTTTTGTTGTCATATTTTCTGAAGTGTTTTTAGTCCCACATAAAATTTCATCTTTCTTGAATAGATATTTCCCCCATAATATTCAAACAAATATTGTCTGTGCGCATTTTTACAAATCTCATGTTTCCATGTTTTCAAATCTCAAATGTTCATATGACTCACAACTTAGATTAACATCCCAACAATGTTTTAGAAAATTAAACTATTTTAGGTTATTAACTGTCACATTTTTAAGGTTGTTGGCAATTCATGTACATAGAAAACACTAAAATTGGTTAATATAAATGTCAAACATAGATTTATGCACCTGACAAATAAATATTTGAAAATGTTCAATAGAAATTAATTTTCAAAATTTGCCTGTTGATGTCTTAGCCCTTGTGTTTCTTTATCAAAAACAGACCTGGAGTTGCATTTTGTTTCATTCACACATGTTTAACACACAGACTCTGCTTATTTAGACTTTTAGAGTTTTTCTTTCAAACAGAAAACACTCTGTTCCACCTTGTGATGTCACATGCTAATACAGGAAGTGCTCTACTGTGTTTTTAAAATCCAAATGATTCTAGTGAAGGTTTATGGAACTTAAAAACAGAGTGGAGAACAGAAAACAGACTGTTTTCTGTTTGAGAGAAGATATCGCAAATCTCTACCGGACTAAAGGTAAAAGGAACTCAAAAACAACCGCTTCATGACATCACAAGGGGGAACAGAGCATAATAAACTCATAACAAAGGGTTACTCAGATATGTGAATGAAACAAAACACAACTCCAGGTAGTGAAAAATAAAAATATCAGACACTCACTTAGTTACAAAATATTTAAAAGCGTTTATTGTGAGCGGGCGAGACACGTAGAGTCACACCCTGAAGAAGCTGTCACGCGTCGCTGTGTTTTTAATGCTTCCTGGTCGCTCACAATAAAGCTTTTTAAATATTTTGTAACTAAGTGAGTGCTTGATATTTTTCTTTTTCAATGAACTGCGCCCTTTTTCAAGAGCACACTTAGTCACATGGATACCAGCAGCTCCTGTTTCTTCTGTTTGTGTGTGACAACTCCAAGTATGTTTTTAATACGATAACAACATTCTAATGCAACCAGAAGCTCACAAGTCGCACATTTTAGTTAGCTCTCGTTAGCTCTCATGTTAGCTCTTTCATGGTAGCTCTCGCGTTAGCTCTCACATTAGCTCTCACGTTAGCTCTCTCATATTAGCTCTCATGTTAACTCTCACGTTAGCTCTCACATTAGCTCTCACGTTAGCTCTCTCATATTAGCTCTCACGTTAGCTCTCTCATATTAGCTCTCATGTTAGCTCTCACATAAGCTCTCTCATGTTAGGTCTCTCATATTCGCTCTCACGTTAGCTCTCATATTAGCTCTCATGTTAGCTCTCGTTAGCTCTCATGTTAGCTCTTTCATGGTAGCTCTCGCGTTAGCTCTCACATTAGCTCTCACGTTAGCTCTCTCATATTAGCTCTCATGTTAACTCTCACGTTAGCTCTCACATTAGCTCTCACGTTAGCTCTCTCATATTAGCTCTCACGTTAGCTCTCTCATATTAGCTCTCATGTTAGCTCTCACATAAGCTCTCTCATGTTAGGTCTCTCATATTCGCTCTCACGTTAGCTCTCATATTAGCTCTCATGTTAGCTCTCGTTAGCTCTCATGTTAGCTCTTTCATGGTAGCTCTCGCGTTAGCTCTCACATTAGCTCTCACGTTAGCTCTCTCATATTAGCTCTCATGTTAGCTCTCATGTTAGCTCTTTCACGGTAGCTCTCACGTTAGCTCTCACATTAGCTCTTTCACGTTAGCTCTCTCTTGTGTCATGGTGTCGTCACTCTGAGCAAATAAACACTGCCAAACCAAACACCTGAAAAAAGAGAAAATAGTGCTAAGCGATTATGAGGTTTGACTCTTTTGTTGACAACGGTTTTGTGATGCAAACGTATCACTCTTTTGAACACATTTTTGAGAAGAAAAACGCTTTATTTTCGTGACCCCAGCCAACTCGCGGGAGCTACTTTCATCAGCACCAAAACCGGGCGAGAACTCGGCTCACGGGGCTGTCGGGGGTAAGTCAGTGTTTATGCTCCACACTGCTGACGGTGATGACGTACAGATTCATGTAAAAAAAAAGGAACTATCCCATTAAAGGCTCTTTGCAGCTGAAAATCAAAGGACGAGGAGGTGAACATAAAAGCATAAAAGCGTCTCGTTCGTTGTCCGTTAATAGCCTTCTTGAAGCCTGTTTCCATTTTGTCGCTGTCACAGATTCTCCGGTCATCTGTGCGAACCCTGTAATACGGCACAGACCTCGGAGACCAGTGAGCGCATAATGCAAAGACTGGTGACGCGCTGTGGTCACTTGTTTGTAAATGTTTCCGTCAGGCTTAAACAGACCCCAAAGTGGTACCATGTAAGGCTTCAGACATATGTGAGCAAATTGCAGATTCATTACTATTGCGAGTAAATGAATTTGGTGGGATGGGTGTGTGGCGGTTAGTGTGGTCTGTGTGGCGAGCTGTGATGGTGGTCCCTCACTGTGGATGCTCTCCCTTCCTTCCCTCCAGTGCTGGGCCCATCTGTTCTTGTTTGGCTCCTCTTGTGCTCCAGCAGGTAGGCCCACATTTGAAAACCTCTCTGGGAATCTGGATAAGCCCAGTGGGGGTCTGTTTTTTACAATCGCACCTGCTCATGGTGCTGAACGTCATGATGCTGGGCCTGTCACGATAACATATTTTGAAACACAGTATTTTGCTGACGTAAGTAGACAATAAACTACTGAAACCAAAGCAGAAAGCAGAGTGACCCCCAGAAAAGTACCGCAGGCTAAAGAGAGTCCAGATAAATCTGTGTATCATTTGTTTTTCAAAATAAAACCAAAAATAAGAAAATGAAAAACAACAAATTTTCTTCATTCTTTGTCTCTAAATCCAATAAGAAAAAAACGCTTGATGATTCATTTTTAAGTTAATAATTGAAAATACATATTAAAACAGATTTACAGTGGACAACACTGAGTCCTGGTCCAGTTCTGGTCCAGTCCTGGTTTAGACCTGGTCCAATCCCAGTTCAGTCCTGGTTCAGTTCTGGTTTTGAAAGGGTTTCCCAGCTGGTTAATTCCTGGTTTGAGACCAGGTTTAGACCTGGTTTAGACCTGTTTAGGCCTGATCCAGTCCTAGTCGAGTCCTAGTCCACTCCTGGTCCATTCCTGGGTCAGTCCTTGTCCACTCCTAGTCCACTCCTGGTCCAGTCCTGATCCGGTCCTGATTCAGTCCTGGTTTAGTCCTGGTTTAATCCTGGTTCAGTCCTGATCCAGTCCTGGCGGTCGGCTCGGCAGTCCGTTAATGACCCGGCGTACACAGGAGCCTGTTTTTTCATTTTAGTTATGTAGACAAATAATGAAGAAAAGTGTTGTTTATTCATTTTCTTATTTTTTGTTTTACTTTGAAAAATGACTGAACAAATTATACACGGATTTGGCTACATTATAGTTCAGATCTGTGGAAAGTCGCCCCTATTCACAAAAGAAGGAATTATTGTCTTTTTGAGCAACAGAAACCCCCATAATGAATTAATACTATATGTATATATTTATTAGTAATTAGTAATAATTGTCTCTTGTGAATGTTGTAACTTCATCAAAAATATACCTGGAGTTTCATTCACACATATTTGAGTAATTTTTTATTAGTCTGTTTACATCTCCAAAGCTCAAAATGCTCTGTTTTGCTTTGTGATGTCATGAAGTGGTAGTATTTAAATTAACTACTACACTGAACAGCGAGTAGATAACAAAAGAGTCAATGACATACCAGGATTTTTAACAGGCTAATTTTAAAATTTCATTTCTATTGAACTTTTTTCAAATATTTACAATGTCAGGTGCATAAATCTATGTTTGACGTTTATATGAAGCATTTTTAGTTTTTTTTATGAACATGAATTGGCTACGAGCTTAAAAAATGTCATGTGGTGCGACCGAGAATCACCTTAAAATAGTTTTATTTTCTAAAACATGGTTGGGATGTTCATCTAAGTTCTGAGAAATATTCACA
>KN488931.1:0-14693 GCA_000787155.1 Scartelaos histophorus | reverse complement strand
CAGAATAACTCAGCATTTGTGAAAAAATGATTCCATGGAGGTCAAAGGTTCTACAGGGATGTGGGGAATTATTATGAAATTTGAACCTTTTTCATGTCATGTCATTGACCCTTATACTTTTTAGTCTTTATTTCTTTCGCCGACTGCAGCCCTTTTACCTTCATACACTGTAATAGTTTTAGTTTGGAAACCTATTTTATTATTATTATTGGGAATCGTTTTGAAGTTTCACTTAGGAACAAAATATTCTTGTTTACTCAGAATGAGACTGGAAAGTACATAACAATGCTCCGTGAAGCCCTTCAACACGAAATATAGAACATTGGAAAAATAATATTGGGCCAAAATCACTGTGGCTCCTGTTTATTTGTCTAAAATAAAATGTTGTTATATTTGAATCATGTTTTTCTTGTGATATTCCGGAGAGAGGGTAAAGGAAACAGGCCTTCAGCACGAGCTCAAAGGAACAAACGATTTATTTAACAATATTAACTAATAACAATGCAGCAAGTAAAAAATCCTGAAAACAAAAATAAAATTAGACAAAACTGGACCAAATTTTTGAAATTATCTTTCAAATTTCTACAGAACAAATTTGTTTAAGGACTTTTTTGGGGGATTTTTTTGGTGAAACTCCAATTTAATAAATGAAATCAGGTTATATGTCCAACTAGGATATCGACTGAACCGATATTTGGGAGCTCGTATCCAATTCAACCAATTTTTCAGTATGTGCGGCCATATTCAATACCATTATGGATCAGTGCGTCCTAGTTTATTAAAGCAAGTTATTATTTGTGTGCACATATTTGTAATAATGGAGTATGTGAGGGCAGCTTTAAAATGATCTTAACATACAGGAAGTCATTTTTTTCACTTTTTAAATTCAGTTATATTCTCACAAAACCAAACTTTAAGAATAAATGTGTTTTGTTTGGTCTTTGGCAAAAGAAACACAACGATAACAGCTGCTCGTATCTGGGATCAGCTCTGCTCTGACACAGCCTCTTGGATTAGGAAGGTTGTTACACTTTTATAGAGCAGCTACAGCAGCCGTGTGGCATGTTTTGTATTTATGATGCTTAGTTAACTGTGCTCGTATTCCTGTGGTACATTTAGCCCACCAAAAGAGCTCAGAGTTTCAGTTCTGATTCAACCAAACATGACAATAATCATAAAATACAAATCAACTGCCCATATTTATGTAGACTGTGCAAAAATGAGTCACGTTAGAACATTATAGTTTATTTATCAAAAGTAGTTCCAAGTGTTGCAAGTGACATTGTGTTCTATGTATTTTCTGTGTGGACAGTTTAACCCAAATCAGAACAGTTCAAATGTTATTTAAACTTTTCGTGCATTAGTGAAGTGGGCTACTTTCTTCTGTAGACACTCGCTATACACCATTTAATAAATATATAATACAATAAAACGTGAATCTTTGGTTTACTAGACTCAAGAGAAAATACATTTAAATAAACCATGATGTCTGCTTATTATTGTACATCTTCTTTTATTTTAGCAATATTACTGTTGTTTCTTTAGCTCTCATCGGTTACACAATACAAATTTTGAAAGGTCAGAAGTTTAAAACTCTGAGATTACATAAAGATTGAGCATCCAGAAAATCACAACAAACAGAACACATCTTGTTAAGATCTTCAAAAGAGCCCCTTTGTATTGTAATGGGGCTCTCAAGGCTTTGTGTCACAGACCACAAACCAAGCCACAGTTATACAGTCGATCAAGAGCCCACAAACCATGGATCCCAGGGGGAGAGACTGTAGACACTGTCTGTCAGCTCCACATATTTATATACACATAGTTATTACAGGCCTTACATGTTTGGAAGTTATTACTATAAATGAGCGGGGTGGTCACCGGACTCTTTAAAATCTGGAATTTAAGGTTTAAGATTCGTCTGGGGACCATCTCTGTGATCTTCATCAGGACTGTTGATGCTGGAGGATTTTACTTATTGTCCAGATTTCATGGGGGAAACTGGAGAGTCTGAGCTCTTTGAGCTGTTAATATTTCGTCAAGTTCATCACAGTTTTTATTTGATGCAAATTGGCAGTCAGTCTCATATTTGTGGAGATGATTTAATCTACAACAAGTTAAGTTCAGAAGTCTAAACTAAAGTTTTAAAACAGACAAAATAGAGGCAGTTTTATTTAAAAAACTTAATTATTGCCCCATAATTTTTTTTTGCTTACGGCTTCTTTGGTTCAGACCCCCTTAACGCCTCAGACACCAACTTAAGATGTGTCCACACTTACTGATACAAAAATTTGTGGCGTGATCAAATTGTTGAATGAACTGACTGAGTGTGCAGTACCACCACTGGCCAGGAGAGGGGAGGGCGCTCTCTAGGGAGCAGGGCATCAGTGTGCTGGATAGAAATAAGACAAAATGACGGCTGCTCATATCTCGACATATGAAGTTTACTTCCGGAAGTGCATGAGAGTCGACTTTAACTAGATCAAGAGTGAACTTACCTGTAATCCTGCCGACCTGGTTATTTTACTTTTTTACTGATATTTCCTGACACAAATCAGTTTGGACGGTTTAAAACAAAGCCTAAAGTCTAATATGATGAATACTTTTATGTTTCTCATTTCTGACTCTCACAAAAGGAGTCAGAATGTCATACTGTTTCTATTATGTTTTGGTCTCTTTGAATATAAGGGATAAAACTGTCACATATTTGTTATTCATAAGACTTGTGGCGGCAGTGGAACATGAACATGTGTCCCCAAAGCAGAAGGTTTGTGTTTCATTCTCACCTGAGCATCACGTCGACGTGTCCTTTTACAGTAATGCAAAGATCTTTGAACATTGCTGTTCAACTTCCCCACTGCATTTATTTTCATTTTATTATTTCAGTATTTTTGAATTCCCAGGTTTGAAGCATTAGAGCTGCTTTAATGTCAACAACATGAACTCAACATCCTGAGACGTTCACACGAAAAAGGAAGCAATTTTAGGAAAATGTTTGCACAGAAGTGTGACATGTTCTTGTGCTGCCAGAAAGGCACAACTTTATGGCTCTATCCTCCCATCTTAGTTATTGTTGACTCTAACATTTTTAACTTGCAAAACAAGCGAGCAATAAGACAGATAAATCGATTATTCATATATTATATTAATCCCAAAAGAAATTCTGTTTTTCATTTGCAATAGAACTACATCGTACAGCTCAAGTCATATCGACAAGAGAGATTTAAAAAAAGCATTAAAATATTCAAGTAAAAACCACAAACAGGGCAGTGCTACACTGAATACAAACACAATCAGTGACTTTCTCCTGTCACCCTCTACATTAAACTGGCAACATTGCAAAAATCATAGTTTCATCTCGAAATTACGATAAATCGTAACTAAATTTGGCGGTACAGTATCAGCATCATGGACTGCTGTATTGATTTATACAAAATTATTTTGTGAATTATATTTTATTGTTTGACCCTCTGTGACCTCAGCCCTTTGGGACAACGGAGGGAAATTGGCCTTTGGCTATTATCCAGTTTGTTGAGATTAATTTTGTATCATGTCTGTCCATTAACTGCACTGTCCCAATCAAATAAATATAAACATTAAATAAATAAATAAATACATAGTGGTGTAACACTTAAGATGTTTGTTCAGAGAAAGGAAACTTGTTTATGCAAAAACAGAAATGGATCATAGAGTCTGGTGTCCAGTTTATCGATTTTTATGTGTATCGCCATATCGTGATGATAATGTTTCGTGAGCCACGTATCAAGTATCGAATCATGAAGGACCCTGTGATTCTCGGCCCTTGTCTGATGACATTTCATATTACATCTGTGCTGTCAATGGTAATGTTCAAAATGACATATAAATGTAACTAAATATTCAGGTTGTTTGGTGGTGAAAAGTGCACTTGACACATGCATATATGAAGGAGGCAGAACAGTACACAGATGATGCCAGGGGTAATTGTTTCGAGTGATGTTTGGACTGGCCATGTGAGCCCTGGCTAAATATTTAGTGGTGTGGGCTGGATGCAGGCTCAGTGTGTCTCTGGTCCAGCAGCTGTTGTGGCCGGCGGTGACGTGCACACCTCAACCTTTTACCATGTACGGGGGCCTTGGACTGATACGAGTGTTAATGACCCTCGGGCCATGTGTGGCATGTTTAGGGCCTGCAGAACATATCCCAAGTCTAACCTATACAACAGAGCCAATTATAGCGGTGAAAGGCCAAACAATACAATCCATCAGTCAGGTTTCTTTGGTAAACAGCAGTGGGCAGCGCATGGAGGGTTTAAACTCTCTGAAGCACGGGGGCAGTACAGGGGTTCTGTTGTGTAATGGGGAACTCAGAACTCCACAAGTGTGAAAAAGTGAACAGAAAGACGAGCAGGACAGACTGTGCATCTCCGGTCAGACATGGAAGGTCTGCCACACCTAATGAATGTGTGTTTGTTCTTGAGACCCCACACACCTCTGTTTATTTGAATATGGGATAGTGTTCCTGGGCTGTTTTATCCTTCTGTGTTTGCCACTTAACACATGGGCCACAGGACAGAGCTCTGCTGTGGACAATGTTTAAGAAGAAGCAAAGATCTCAGCCCACTCGACAATAACCACAGATAAATAAACTCTATGTTGTAGTTTGTGGACACAGAGTTCTCTGCATAATTGTTTGGTCTTAGTAATGAAGTTGGGTGATAATTCACACGGCTCCAGTGTGGACACAGCCAGAGGCAGCAGGCAGCGAGCCAGGGCCAGATTGGCGGTCGGTTTAGTGTCAATGATGTGGTGATGTGGGTCAGGGATAGCAGCAGCAGCAGCGCTCACTGCACAGTGGCTAAGAGCCCAGACAGACCACCGGGGAGGAGGCCTTCACCTCCGCTCGGCCATCAATCACTCACACTCATATAAGCACAAGATAGATACAAGCAAACACAGCCAGGACACTCATCCTTATGCTCCCATTAACTCCATTTACATTTCAGATTACTGCTTGAAAACAGGAGGCTATTTAAACCCAGTGTCTGTTTTTCATTCCTATATTTGATACTCAGCACTGATGGATGTTACACTTGTCTTAGAAGAGAATTAATGTGGATTTTATGAGCTTTAAAAGTGGATTTATGCATGTTGCTTATTACTTATTACTTAATACTTTTATGACTTATGACTTAGTGTATTATTTGGGACACATGTTCACACAGTGCACGCTGCAAATGAAGTGTTGATACCTGCTCTACTCACAGGGACTGTATAATTGATCACATTTGAATAAAAATCAAGAGTCTGTCATTTTCAATTCACTTCAAATTTCAGACTATTTGTTTCCTCAGACTATTATGGCTTTTAAAAGCAATGAATAAAAGTTTGTATGGAGGAAATTCAAATATTATTCTTTGTTTCTACGGAGAAAATGAATTGAAAATGTTGATGTTAATATGAGGGGGAAAAAAATCTGGATTATTATTATTTTTTGGTCATATTCTCCAGTCCTACTGCACACAGACACTGACACTACTGAGTTAGTTTTATAGAGACAGAGGTGGAACGGCAGTGGCTCAGTGGTTTTAGCATTAACCCACAAACCCAGAGGTTAGCGGTTTGACTGGAGCACAGTGTTGCCATTGGGCCAGACACTCACCTTTGCTTGACTGTGCTGTGACTGAATAGCGGTGATGGTTCACTTGCCACCTTCTATAGGAGCATAGACTATTGCATAATGAGTATTATTTGTGTTGTTATGAGCATTGGAACCCAGCGTGGAGAATTTGCCAATGAATCGGCACATCCAGGATGGATTATCGGGCGTGTGATCATATGAGCAGAGCAGCGCTTCATGTTAACATAAGAGGCTACAGGAGCTGCTCAGTGTTACGGCTCAGAGTGTGAAGTATGACTTTGACCTCTGAGCGTCTCATGTGGAGGTCTGTGATTCATCTGCTGTTAGCCGCGTCATGCTAGTATCAAAACGGACAGTTATTAACGCTCCGTGAAATCGCCCTGCAGGTGCTGATGAGAGGGATGAGCCGCGCGTCAGCTCAAACTTTGATTCTTATTTCGAGGCCGTAGATCACCTGATACTGAATAATAAATCTTTGATATGGGGTGAGAAAGAGGACCAGTGTTAGGCTTGTCACAATAAAAGAAATGAATTGTGATATATTCCTGAAGTAAATATAGATGATAAAAATTTGTGTAAAGCAGAATTCTAAATGTACAATGTTGTTTAAAATATGAGCTTCAATAAATAAATAGTTTAAAGGGGCACCGCGCAACTTATTGCTTTGTCATTAAACAAATCTTTTTAGCATTTATTCAATTATGCTTGTTTCTTTGCTCAAAAATGCCTCTCTAGAGATCTGACCTGTAATGAAGCCTAAAGCTGTCTCCCTCATGATGGATGGGTTTGATTTCCACCTGAAAATCTCCACGAAAACGGAAAACAAGCAGGTGAAAAGTTACGCAATGCACCTTTTAAACACTTAGTTTGCATCTATGAGTTGTGGAAGTTCATAATTCAACTTTTTACAGCTCAAATCTCATCTTAACTCAGAAAAATTACAAAAATTGTCTCGCTATTACCACAAAAACAACAAAAAACACCTAAATATTGACCTCCAAAAATAATTGTTCCATTTATCCTCTTTATTTTGATATTATATTGTGATTTTTGAGCTACTGTGTCTAAATAATTTTGCTTATGGATCAAAAAGTCCAAATCTAAAGCCTTGACAGTGGATGGTAAAGCTGGAAATGATCTTTAATTCTCATTTTGTTTGTATTGATGCATTTTAATCCTTATATCACGCTCTTTAAACTCCACTTCACACACAGACTCGCTTTATACACGGCGCTGAAAAGTTGGTCTTTAATCCCCCACAGGCCCTTGTTATACTTCGACGGCGCTGTGATAGTTTCCCTTCAGATCCGTCCCTCCTGTGTCTCCGAGCAGTTTGAAACATTTGACTGCAGCGCTCGGCCTTATTGCCCACCCAAAGAGGTTATAGGGATTCTGGACTTCTCCGGCTTCCTAAGTGGGTGGTCCTCTGGTGTATGACTGAGGCACAGGTGGAGTATTGTAGGGGTGCTCACAAAAATACCCCCCTCCCTCCCTTCCTCCCCCTCCTCCCTCTTCTATACCCACACCGACCAGCCCTTTCAATCCATCTTGATCTTGCCACGCCTGGTCTATGGCAAGGTGGCCTGAACCAGAACCACCACCGGACGGCTGGGTCACTAAACACTAAAGGTGAAATGTTGACACAAACAAACCACTGAGTTAGCAAAGCTGGGAAGGGCGGCCATTTATCAAACGGGTTTCTCTGACCCAGTTCCTAATTATGCTCCATGTTAAAGCTCCTGCAGAATGGAACTGTTAATATAATTTAACGGTCTAATAAAAGTTTTCGAAGTTAAATTAAAAGAGCTATATTATGCATTTTTCTGATCTATGTTATAATGTTATTTCCGTGTCAAAAACAGACCTGGAGTTTATTTCTTTCACACATGTTGAACACACAAACCCTGCCAAACTGTATTTAGATTGTGTTCTTCTCTCAAATGGAAAACACTCCGTCCCAACTTGTGATGTCATGTGGTGGTACAGGAAGTGTTTTTTTAAACCTCAAACACCTTCACAGGAGCATTTGGGTCTTTTCAACCCCTGGGATTTCCAACGTGTACTGAACTAAAGATAAAAAGTAGATCTTAACTTCATGACATCACAAGGTGGAACAGAGCGTTTTGAGCTTTGGAGATGCAGCGTTACTCAGGCAGGTGTGAATGAAACAAAACACAACTCCAGATCTGTTTTTGAGAAGGTAAAAACATTCTTAAAGCTCACAAATATAATGAATTGCCTTATTTTAAGAATTCAGAACATTTAGGTAAGATAAATCATGTGGTGCGACCGTCCGCCCTTAACTGATGATTTTTAAACTTCTTTAAAATGACTCTAAATCTAATCCCATTTATTTTCTTTATTTTTTGTCATATTTTCTTAAGTGTTTTTAGTCCCACATGAAATTTCATCTTTCTTGAATTGATATTTCTCCCATAATATTCAAACAAATATTGGCCGAGCGTGTCCATGTTTTTTTTTCAAATCTCAATCTCATGTTCATATGACTCAGAACTTAGATTAACATCCAAACCATGTTTTTGAAATAAAACTATTTTAAGGTTATTCTCTGTGACAACACATGACATTTCTTAAGGTTGCAGCCAATTCATGTACATAAAAAATAAAAAAAAAAAACCACTAAAAATGCTCAATATAAATGTCAAACATAAATGTATGCACCTGATATTAGAAATATTTGAAAAAAAATTAAATAGAAACAACATTTTAAAATTTGCCTGTTGAAAATCCTTATACGTCATTGACCCATATACGTATACAGTTTTGGCTTTATATTAAGAAATTAGATTTTTATTCAAATATATGCATTGTCTCATAATGGCCCATTATTAAAAAATGTTCCCACACTCTGGCTTCGTAAATAATTATAGTTCTGCCGATGCTGTTGTACAAAGTTTACATGGCAGGTTCAGTGCACCCTATCTGTTGTTTGGAGCCCATGCAAACCACCAGTGAGATGTTGACATATGGAGCCTTGGTAACAGCGAGGCAAGGAAAACTTGGGACATAATAAACAAAAGTATAAAGGGGGATCTGTGCAAATTGGACTTGCCTTATAGGGAGTAACCTTCTGATGACCTTTTTGTTTAATTATTGCGTTTTGTATAGTAATTTTATAATTTTTCAGGCAAACATTTCCAAAGCTTGGGGTCTGCCACTGTGGAGCTGGTTTTGCTTTGCCTGTAATGTTCCACAATATGATATTAAACTTATATAAAATCCATTTATTCAATTATGGTTGTTTTATTGCTCAAAAATACCTTTAAAAACACACATTCTGACTGTGAGCGACGTCACCGGCCAACAGATCTCGCCTGTAAACAGTCATAGTGACCTTACTGTCTCTATGGCGATGGATATGTTTAATCAAATGGAACAGAAAACGCACACCAAAGTTCTTGTAGAAGTGCAAATGCAAGGAAGAGCAAAATAAAAGTGGAAAAAAAGTTATTTTTATGTTTCAGTTCCGTTCGTCAGATCATTTTTCTTGCTTTGGACCACAGTATTGGATGGAAGTATAAGTTTAATGCCATATTTTGGAACATTGCAGGTAAAGCAATAACCATGGACACCAGGAAAGTCGCATAATGCATTTTTAGTATATACAATTTGAATAATCGTCTAAAAGCAAAGTCTATATGTTTCACTCAAATTGGTCCTCTACAGTAATTACTAATGTTGAGTCTTTAAATGAACAAACTTGTTTTCCATCAGTTAAAATGATGAATGAAGTGGATGAAAACGGCAGGTATTCATATACTGGCTTTGCTGTTATTTCACAAAGGCCTGGCTGTGTGGTCTATACACCTGGACTTATGTAAAGAGATGCCAGAATTTCTGATTCAATGAACCATTTATACAAGTTCAAGTAACAAGGTCTATTCTTTCCACCTGCGCCACGCCAAAGCTGAATGCAAAGCTTGTTAGTATTTTTGGTTAGTCTCACGCAGTGAATTAGTTTAATATGTATTGCTTGAATTCAGTACAAAAATAAAGACAGGCCTTGGGTTTTATTATCTTAAAGCAGACCTATCATGCAGAATTGCCCTTTCAGAGCTTTTTAACCATGTTGTTTCCCTTCAAATTGAACAGAAAAGCCACACCAAAGAGGTACAAATGCAAGAAACGGCAACCCAAAAGCAAAAAAAATGCATAGCACGCTCAAATATACTTTGGTCCAAAGCAAAAAAAACAATGTTGTATTTGGAGTGATTCGTTCATGTTTGAGTCATCTTAAATCACTTATTTTCAAGAACCCAGACCAATAATCCCATAAGAACCCATCATCTTCTTATTCAGTCCAATCCAAATTGGACATTGTAAAATATTATGCAGTGGTAATTTTATTTAGAGTATTCTCCAATTTACTACCAAGTCATTTACAAAACTTCAAATTGTTCGTATTTTCTGTTACTTGCCCAAAATAAATACCTGAATGAATAAAGTCTGCATATTACTGACCAACATTTACTGCCCACTGCTCTGTACTTTGTTCTCCGATTTTATTTCCTTAATCTGTGATGCACGTAGGATACAGCAGAATTGCATTGTCATTTTGGTACAAATGAAAAAAATACTAGTACTAGACATACTACTTGTTAACATAATTTGCGACATTTGCTCCCTCTGGCCATCTCAGTTTGTGTGCAGAAATATAATTGTAATATAGAGTTAAAACTTAATGATCCACTGGTGTCAAGTACAGTCTTTAAAAAACATTGTGCACTAAGATTTGTGACTGGTTGTGATTGAAACATTATCGTGAGCTGTAAGGCAGGGCTAAGTGCCTTCCCTCATGAATACTACACTGAATGATTTTGATTTTGAACCTACTCCCTTCGTCAGACTTCAGCAGCTAAGCCCTGCACTCATCTGACAGTTATCATGTTATCCCTCGAGTGTGAACTGATTTGAGAATACAAGCTTTCAGTGATGGAGCTCCCACAGCTTGGAACGGTCCGCAAACTGAAAGTGTGAGCTGATTTCTCTGAGGGCGTTTCGCTCGATCTTAAAAACCGAGAATCCTATGAACTGGCGCCTCAAAATGTGTTTTGTAATATGTAATAAAAACACCGCGTGACGCCAAGCAATTATTCAAACATCTCCGTTCTTACGTAGGGATGTAACAGTATCCATATCTCTCAATGCGATATTTTCCCTTTATTTTGGGGAATATGCTACTTTTTCCGCTAAAAAGCCTTAACGAGACTTAATCCAGAGAACTAAAAGTGCTTATAATATTTATTTCTTCACGTAGTCTACTTGGAAAGGGAGCAAAGGATCATGGTGTGTGTAGTTCCCCTCTGTCTGTTTTAGTTATTCATTTAATTTGAAATACTGTATTGTAATGGCCCACGATATTTTTGTAAGACCTTTGGCGATACGGTATTATGAGATTTGGGTCATTGTTACCTCCCTATTATGTAATCCTGCGGTGCACGCTTGCAAAATGTACACTGACACTGACCAAACACAATGCAAAATATGTATCACATCAGCCAACTTTATGTGAGGCTAAACATCCATTATCACAGTTCCAATCCTCTGACGTCGCACATAACTTCCTGCTCAGATCTTTGCGAGGGCCAGATGGTTACATTGGCCACTGGGGATCAGAAGGAGCCCGAAGAGGCAGTTTTACAGCGTGCAATTACTGCGCAGATAAACTAAACGCTCAACAAAGCAAGGCATTTCCAGATTCCTGACTTCTAGAGTTTGATAAGGAGCGAACGAGGCACATTCCTGGGCCAATTTACTGTCTTCAAAATGAGCAGACCTGCGCTAATGAACACTTGAACCGGGCCTGAATGGGAGATTTTTGTCTCACTCTAATGAGGTCCAAGCGTTGTAGATACAGTAAAGCACGCTCCACTGATCTAAATGTGGAACTATAAATGAGCTCTTAAGAAGCTTTGCATGGCATTGAAAGCTGTCTGATTTGTTTCAGGCTTGATTACGCGCCAATTGATGCTAAGAGGGATAGAATTTCTCAAGTGAACGAGCGGCGCAGATTGCTACACTCTAAAGTCCGGGCTTTTTTGTTTCACATGAACATTTCACAGAAGGATCAGGCGCCTGCCCGCTCTCCGCCACCCCAGGGAGCTAGAATCCCCCCCAAACTGACACTGATACAATCTCAAGGTAATAGCTGCCTGCCCGTGAGCCGAAGGGTGTCTAAGGTTATGCCGTGTGTGTATGTTGTGCGTGTGTGCGTTGTGTGTGTGCATGTAAGAGCCAGCGCTACTCGTGTGGTCACAGGGCCAAAGTTCAGGCTGAAATGTGTGGCCCGGGGTCGAGAGGTGGGATGGCCCCCGTTAGCGGAGTGGCTAAAGTTACAATCTCCAGTCTATCTCCGGGCTGAGCTGCCAGTCGGATTTCTCACTGTGACACGCGTGACGACCCCCACCTTAAAGGCAGGTGACTCAGGCCAGAAAGGTGAAGACGGAGCCAATAACAGACAGCAGGGTGTGAAAAAACAGTTTAAGTGCCGGAGGTTTGAAGTGTGAGACAGCTGACACAGGTTTTTCTTTTTCCCGCCAAAGAAATTAATGACAAAACTGAAAATTCTTAAAGGTTGTACAGAGGATTTTCCAAGGAACAAGACGTACAGCGACCGTTTGTCCTTTTTTCAAATGCTGCACATGTGTGAAACCAGCTCCCCAAGAAGAACCGCCTGCTCTCGCCTCCTCCTTACATCAAAAACTGGTGCCGATGCTGCTACTATTCTCTTTTACTATTATCATAACTGCAACGACATTCAGAGTTATAATAAAGTTGTTGTGTGAGAGTAATGTTAGTGATTACTTTAGATTAACATTTGCGTTTTTAATGAAGTAGTTTATCTTAGTAAGTAAGTTCTCTCCTCATCACTGCACAGGACTTGTACATGCAACTAATGAATTACTAATACAACAGGAAACAGACTTTTTCTTTGCATTGAAAACCACATTTTCAGATACAGGATATTGCATTTGTGTCCTGAAAAACATTTGTCAGCTCTTGGAAATAAAGTACATTTTCCCAATGATAAGCTGAAGTTACTGTCCACTTTAGTCCCTCGTCTGCTTCAGTGACGCCATCGCTGGAATGAATCTCCTAGAATCACCTTTGTTTGACTTCACTCCTTTTCCCCTTTGTTTCTCCTTTCAGCGACCTCAAAAATTGACTTTCTTTTGCGGTGAACTGGTCGTGGATTCTTGTCATTGCAACAAACTTTGTGCAAATTGCGAGGAAGCTCCAGCTGGATCAAGCCGCTAAGAACCGCCGCATTGGTTTAGTAAACAGCAACTTGTGTCTGTGGAGTGTGTAAGAGCCGAATGTAAACCATGTAATCCCAGCGCGTCGGAGTCAGTTACATTAGAAGTGTAGGGAGGTTGATTAACAACCCAACAGCCAATAGATAACGAGGGAGCCTAATGTTTATCTGGCCCTACAGTTGAGGGATTTAAATTTTTTCTTTTTTTTTTTGTCATAATAATTACAAGACTACCTTATCTCTGTAATACTATGTGGAATTTTTTTATTGACAATTTGAAACAAACAAAAAAATCCTCTATAAAACCTTTAACTGCTACTCAGTGTAGAAAATACTGTAGTTCGCTGTGGATTTTATAACTTAAGTTTTAAGTTTTTATTATTGGAGGGAGTCTAATGTGACTTTTCCCTCTTCTGAAATGCTTGGCGTTGCTCAGTCGCCCCTCACCCTCGTCTCACAGGCAGTGCTGTCCATCATTCCCTCCTTCCAAATTTTCAAAGTTAGCCCAGTGCATGTCATCACTCCTTTACTTATTCCTTTGAACACAGGGTCGCACAGAAAAGGCTCTTGCCCTGTGTCCCCCAGCGCACACAGCCTGTAAGAGGTCAAAGGTCATACCAGCTTGTCGAAGCCTGATCTCTTTAGATCTCAGAAGCTGTGCAGGACTGGGACTGGTGCTAGGACGGAGAGCTGTTGTCGTGTCCTTAGGCAAGGCACTTCACCCATATTGCCCAGTATGAAAGTGATGAATGAAGAGTGAATGTTGGTGGTGCAGATGGCCCAGATAAACAGCCTCATCCTCGTCAATCTGTCCCAGGGAAGCTGTGGCTACATTTGAATGTCCAAAAAAGCACCATAAAAACCAAGAGAATCTGACCAAATAATGGTGATAATTTGTTAGCTCCATTAGGGCTCGTGTTAGTCCCAGGGTCAGTCTTGGTAGCATCAGCTGGATCTAAGCTAGAGTTACCCACAGGAAACATCTACAGACAACGTTGCATGGTCTTCGGGTTCATAGTTTTACTCCAGAAATGAATAAATTGTGCTGGACTGTGTAAGTTAGGAGAATAATGTGGTGAAGGAGAAATCGATACACTTTCTAAGAATATTTTTTATGTCAAAAGGAAATAGATCAGCAGTGAAACTAAAGACCTGCTTGAATGTTTTCACAATTACCATAAAACGAAAATGGCAGGAGGCTCCGTGCTCCTGACTGCTCCTCTGATGGTGCTTTCACCTCTGGGTCATCTGCACTCGGCCTCATGTTTATCATTCGAGTGTGCGTAGGTTAGAGTAGGTTTATGTGTGCGCGTAGGATAGAGTGTGCATAGGTTTGAGAGTGCATATGTGTGTGCATACGTAGGTTTGAGTGTGCATACGTAGGTTTTGAGTGTGCATACGTAGGTTTGAGTGTACATAGGTTTGAGTACGCATATGTAGGTTTGAGTGTGCATACGTAGGTTTTAGTGTGCATACGTAGGTTTGAGTGTACATAGGTTTTAGTGTGCATATGTAGGTTTGAGTGTGCATATGTAGGTTTGAGTGTGCATATGTAGGTTTGAGTGAGCTTATGTAGGTTCGAGTGCGCATACCTAGGTTTGAGTGCTCTTACGTAGGGTCGAGTGCACATGCATAGGTTTGAGTGTGCGTTGGTTTGTGGGCACATATGCAGGTTTTAGTGTGTGTCGGTTTGTGTGTGTGTAGGTTTGAGTGTGCATAATGTAGGTTTGAGTGCACATAGGTTTGCATGCACATAAGTAGGTTTGCATGCACATAAGTAGTAGGGCTGCACGATATA
>KN488930.1:40316-55906 GCA_000787155.1 Scartelaos histophorus | reverse complement strand
TTTTTTTTTTTTTTTTAAAACAAATCACCATCAATAAATGCAATATCAAACACAGATTACAGTGGTCAGTTACAATGTGAACGTTATGTTCCCTAAAGTGTTCAAAAGTGGAATGGGCCGTGGACCAAAGGCTTGATGTTCTTATCACAAAAGCACAAGTTTGACTTTACAAGCTGCACCTAACAATGTGAGTTAAAAATAACTCATAGCCACAAACAAGTGCAACCAGTTCATTGAATCAATAAAGGCAGTTTTTAGTTAAAAAACACATATAGTCTATTTTTTGTAGTACATCCATCCAGTTAGTGGTCCCCCCTTCAGACAGTTATGATTTTAAATCGTCATTCATGATCCAGTCAAACCAATGACACTCAGAGTCCTGCTGTCACACGTGTCTACAGGCTGTACCTGATGTTTAGTGTTTTCAAACCACGCCAGAGCCAGTGTTTAAATTGTCCAAACAAATTTCTTGCACTCTAACATCCTATTTTTATACATGGATTCATAAGCACATTTCACAATGTTCCGGGATCAAAATGGAGATTTATCACCACGGAAATGCTAACAGCTCCTACTCTGGTAACAGTGCGACATTACTTTATGGTGTCTGACAGACAAAGATGCTTTGCTTTAAACAGATGCAGACAGTACAAACTGAGGTCTTAATTATTCACAAAGACAAACATTTTAAAGGGAAAAATAAACAAGTAAAGCCAATTCACACCACCAAAGTAAAGAGAGACCTATATTATCACTTCAAAAAGCCCACACACATGCCATTTTCATCTTATAAGGGTTAGGGTTAGGGTTGCTCTTATTTGTGCAGATATTGTTCTGTCCTATCATCATTTAATGCCATCATTTAGCTCAGTCTGCTCCGCTGTACTCATCGGCTTCTTTCTTTACTTAACAAGGTCAGGAGACGGAGGGAGGGACATTTGTCATTAGGCTGACATGGTGTCCAAGTTGAACACTTTGTCAAAGCTCGCATGTGCCTGCTTGTGTTTCTGTGTCACAAAAAATCTATTTTGCTTATAGACCGACAATGATACCAGTGTGGAACAGGTTTACAATGTTGTGTATTTTGTGTACTATAGGTGTGACCACTGTACTGTGTAGTGTATCAGCTGCATTTTCTCTACTGCTATTTCTAATAAACCTAGACCATTATAATTGATACCAGAATTGCTACTGCTCACTACTATCAAGGTTAAACTAACCTTTTATCACATTCACATGTTATATATAAGTACACCCATAGTCTATTGGTCACATATATTTGTAGTTAAAGCTGTACTATGATTTTTTTCTGGTGGATGGTCCAATATCTGGTCATCACCCAAATACTTATACCCCTATATAATTCAGTCCTTCAGCAAATTCGGCTCTGTTGGCTGTGGTCCTGGGAGAGAGCTTACTTTAGAAAAAGGCGCAGACAGTCTACATTAGGTATATATTTCATTCCCTGGTATAGACTATTTATAGTCTCATCCTCTTTAGTGAGTCTAGAAAGTGATTTTGGCAGAATTTGGTGCATGTTCAGTGTGAGAATCTTGACAGAATTCATTACTTTGTGACATCTTTTCTGAAAGGAAGGAGTATTCAAATGACCTGGAATATGAAATGACCAGGACATTTTAACACAAATGAAAGAAAATGAATTTCAGTTTAGTCTGACACAGTGGTGTCATTCCACTGGTGAAATCGGATATGCATTATTCTTAAGTGTGTCTGTTCCCATTGAACTCAAACACAACATTTCTATACTGTGTTGCTTTACGACTTTATGAATGCGGCATCAGACCATTTCCTCAGTCTATTGCACGGTGCTGCATTAGAGGTCTTTATGGAGGCACCTGCAAATGGCATCTCACTAATGATGCTATTAGCCTTTTTGGAACATGCTAACGACAGGTCTTCTCCAGCCGTAAATGCAGGGATTCTCTGTATCTACATGCATTAGCATCTAATGTTGCAGCAGCTGGTCCGGATAAAGTATATTACAGTGCTATTAAAATACCTGATTTGAAATAGATATTGTATACACATAGATTTATGTAAGATGTGAGCAAATATCATTTATGAACTTAATCAGTTACTGCACATAACTATGTCCACGTAACATTATTGCTACTGATAATAATAATAATAATGCCTTATATTTATACGTCATCTTTCTAGATAGGCAAAGTGCTTTACATTGCATTATTCACTCAGTGGTGGTAAGATGGACAGATTGTGGTTGCCTTTTAATACATTTTTAGATTATACGATAAATTGAGTGTATCAGTGGTGGTTTGTGCTCAACTTTGAGTCTGAAATCACTAAAGACATAGGTTTCTTGTGCGGCGTAACAGAAGATACTGAAGATGATAATGATTGCAAATTTTTGGAGACACCACAAACTGGTCATTGTTAACAGGCTGGGCTGGAGGAACAAAAATACTGTTGTGTGCAAGATGGGCTTGAGTAGACTACTTCCTGGGAAAGCTCAGGCCAGTCAATGTGCAGCAAGTCACTGGAGAGCTTCTAGTCCATGGACAATAGCATTCTGTACTTCACTGAGGGCATCTGCTGTAGGCCTGTCACAACTATGACTACACCAACTTATCATTCAGTATATGAATGTTGGAACAACATATTTTTGGAGTCATGTGTACAGTGTCTTTTTTGTTATTTTGGACTATATGATGAGATTTGAGTCATAAAAGGTTTAATTAATGCTTCATTGGGGATGCAAAAGTGCAAAGTTTCATTCTGCTATTTATTTATTTATTGTAGATCATTATGTTTTTTAACAATACAGTGCATTTAGAATACATTTTTGTTGTTTCAATCTCCTTTTGAGTTATTGTGTCAGCTGAAAAAAATAGTTTCAAAATGATATTATGTATATTATCATTTATCATCTACACTTACTTCAGCAATATAATTTGTTATTGTGACAGGCTAAATCGTCTGAGAGCTGGAGACAATGTGGACATTGAGTCACAGTAAGGGACAGGAGGACACTGGACACTGCTCTCCATCATGTACACAGCTGCTCACCCACTCTACCGACAATAAAGCGCTACAGGCTCCCACAGCTCCGCTCTCAGGAATTATACAGTTTGTCCAATAATTAGCAAGTCTTTTTATTGTTTTTTCAGATTTGGATATATTCAGTCAGACCAGTAGCACATCATACTAATCATCTCAAATACTTTCACGCTCTTGCTAGGCCCACATTCAAGTTCAATCAAATGTTCAAATGCCATGATTCGCCTGCACAGTGCTCTGATAAGGTGTGATGTTATCCAAACAGCTGTCTTGTTTTGTCAGTGGTGTTGCTCTGTTGGCTAAGGTCCTGGGAGAGAGCTTACTTTAACAAAAGAAGCAGACAGTCCACATTAGGCCGAGCCCCATCAATGGATCCAGCCCTTCGCCTGCCTCACACTAGAGCCACGTTCACACACGCATTCACAGGCACAATCGCACTCCCCAGTCCCACCAAAACCATCTCCAACTCGCTCAGAGCTGCACTGTGGTGGCAGCTGGAAGTCATACAGGTTTTAGTATGCACGCCCATGAAGATCAATACACAAGAAAAGAGTGTATTTATGAGTGTTGACTGTTACAGCAATGATAAACACCATTGGATCAATGCAGTTCAAAAACATGGCCTGTTTGGTATGCAAGGACTCAACTGAGCACGGTTTATTCAATTCAAAAATGTTTGGTGCAACTGGTGTGCACTTTGTCAAGGTATCATAAACTTGTGTAAATCTAAGTTTTGTTTGTAATACAGTAGATGACATGCAGAGTGCAATCTCTAGAGGTTTTCATCAATACACTGCAAATAAGTACTTTAAATGTAGTAATACAATTTTTAAAAGATTGTGACAGTTGAAAGTTCCAAATTTGTTCTGCTTTAAAACAGTCTGATTAAGTGTGACACATCCTAAATTATTAAGAGCTGATAGACACTTAAGCATAACCGTGTAGTCAAGTCTTCTCAGTTAACAATGCTTAAATAAACAGCATAATGTAATCAACAAATAGGTACATCGTCTTGTTTTTACCTTGATAAAAAAGTTAAAAGTTAATTCATGTTATATAATAAACATTCAATATTATAAATATAGAAATGTATTATAGAGTATACTCTATAAGATGAGTGACTGTGGTACACTGAGCGAGTGATTTGACCACAGAAAAAGTTTCTGCCTCGAGCTTACTAGTGTGTGTGTGTTTGTCCACAGCCACAGTCATGTGCACAAACAGTTCAAAACACTCACCTATAAATGGTTTGTGGTACTGTAAAAGTTCCACCAAACCACAGATTGTGATCTGTGAGTGCCCAGGATATGATGAATTGTGTATTTATTTGGATGTTTGAGAAGTTTTTGAAAAATAAAAATCTTTATTTTTACACTTTATAAAAGAAAGTGAAATCACAGTCTGAATCATATGTGCTTTATTGCTAAAAACCCAAGAGTGACACATAAAAAATAACATTGTTGTGCATGTTGTCTTTTTTTCTTCTTTAAAACAGCCTGTTCTCATTGCCTGGCAAATCCAGAATACCAGTAATCAATTATCAGTCTGGTCCCCCACTCCCTCTGTCGTCACGTGGAAATCTCGACTGTTTCTAAACTCCATACACATCCATAGGTAAATGGTAGCTGCTAACATTAAAACTATTGTTTTATGATGTCACAAGGTGGAACAGAGCATGTTTTGTCTGTGGAGATATTGGCAGCTGCAGGGTTGCTCAAACATGTGAGAATGAAACAAAATACAACTTCAGGTATGTTTTTGAGGACATAGTAGTATTATAACACAGCTTAAAACACAAAGAAGCAACTTATAGTAATATAGTACCTTTAATTGTGTATTCACCCTCCATCAAATTGTCCATCCAAACCTTGTAAGAATATGGATTTATCTACTGGATATTAAAAATAAGGAAAAGTGCCAATGCTTCCAGGAGTGATTTTATTGAAGACCACAACTTGATGAATTTATAAGAACTAAAAGAGTTAACACTAATTGTCTATTGTGCTGGTTCTTATGGAGTGAACATGCTCCAGTTTTTGGGTCATTAATTAACTATCATGTTTACAGTTAAACAGTGTGGTAAAAATATTAGCTAATGGTAAACTAACTATTGAGATTAACGTGGGATTTTTAGTTTTGTCTTTGTTTTTTGCTTGTATTTGTTTTGAGGTGCCAACTACACACTGTGTTTGCAAGGTCCCAAAACCCACTGGGCTCTTCCTTTGCAATAGAACTAATCAAAACTTGCATTTTCTAATTGCACCAGTGCGGCTGTGCTGATGTTATGCAAGAAGGAGGTAGTCATTGGGGAGAATATATACAGCTAAAATAATAAATTATTCATAAGAATACATATTGCTTTGAGCTGACCAGAGACTTCTTATTATAAAATGTGTAAAGTCTGCACTGAGCAGCCAAAATATGACGTGAACTATAAAATGAAATACATCACTAAATATAACGAAATAACCACTTTCTGACCTCAGGTATATTAACCCATGAATTATGTGCACAATATTTTCATTATTTGTCCTAGAAAGTAAAGCAAAATATAAGGCCAGCAATAAGTCAATTTCATGAAGTTTAATTTCAATTAAACTATGACCTCATGTGTACAGTGGACCATGTTGTGGGGCTGGAGAAGTCACAGATCTGATTTGAAAGGCTCATCTGTGTAATGTTCACCAAACCTGCAGCACAGGTCACAGCTCACAGCACTGCCACACGGTCACAGTGTAAATGTACATGAGGGGTAGAGTTTGATCACAACTCCATTTATTGTTACATCATTCAGCTTCCACTAAGATTACACAATTACTACACTAGTATTTTTCAATACATTTAATGCAGTATATTGAAGAAGTGGCATGATCAGTATGTATATAATTTTGCTCTTACAAATACTCATTCATACGCCTATGTGTGTTTACACTGGAGACAAGGTGAGGTGTGTTGCACAAGGACACAATGACAATATGCAACCACCAAACAAATAAACTAACTGAGATTTTGTGGCAACCACAGGAGTATAATATAAGCAACAGACTTTCTTATCTGTCTGCCTCTGATGATCTTATTCAATTTTTGGGGTAAAATATAAGAACAGAATATAGAAATATAGGAATAACAGCAACACATAACTGCACAAGAGTCTACCTGTAAATAATAAAGGCAAAAATTGCCATATTTTTGTTGAAAGTCAAAGTGCATTTACCGTTAGTTCCTCTGATCTTGTGATTCAAAGCACTGATGAATGAAGCAACATCAAAGCTGATCTGGTCACTGAAACTACCGGAAAAGGCTAATTAGATCTTTAGCATGTAGAAAACAGTAAAGAGAGGCAAAGTAACAGCATCATGTGGCACACGGGAAACAATACTTGCATACAGTATATGCAAGTGATACATGTAATTCAGAACAGTGAAACACTGTCTGACAGTATCTATACTAACTAATCCTTAGGTCTTTTCATCTTTTTCTAATGGACCCTCAGCAGGTTATCCTGTTGGGCATGGGGCCCGTGCTCCTTCTTCCCTGGAAGTGCAAGCAGCTCTATAAAACCTAAATACAGAAGCCCTTTTATTTCATTCAGGTGTTTCCAGTGCCAAGGAGACAAAGTGCAGTCTTCTTGCTGGCTGGATGGCTTTCATCTCCTTCACTTCCTGCAGGCTTACACTGCAGAGTATCAGTGTACATGCTGTTTCATAGTTCACTGTAGTTATTGCAGGTGTCACTTTCTTTAGGTAGAAGGCTCGTTCAGTCTACTCTACTTGGTGACAAACTAAAAGCTATAGGTGATTATAAGAAGCAGCCATTACAGGAGCAGAGGGTTTCAAAGGCTCTTCAGTCATTGCCAACAATAGATATGTAGATAGGAAGCTTTTGCTGCTTTTATACCTGCAAAAGAAGTATATTAGGGTGTTCCAACTTAAATTAAATAAAGACTAAAATGGGTGTATTTCTGTAAATAGAAAACGTTCCTAATAGTATTGTCACAAATAGTAGTAGTATAGTAGATGTATTGTGATGATATCAGCTCTGTTTGAACATAGTATATATGAATGGACATAGCTCGTGCACTAGCTGCCGCGTGCCAAAAAGGAAGTGTGCCAGGAGGCTCTTCCGGCTCCGTCTGACTCTGGCTCCAACTGACTTACAATAAGATCTTGGGGTCCCTCTCTCTGTAACTGCTGCTGTGAGCCTCATTTTGGTCTTAAAATGTTCATATTAATCTGCTCTACATGATCCTGTTTCGTTGGTTTTTTTTTCACTATTTTGTCCGTCAAAAAAATCCAGATTAACTTCTGTAACTCTGAGCACCACGCGCTTCATTTGAGTGTCACTGAATACTATGGGTGACATCATACTCGCTTAGTTCACTTCTTTCATACACTCTATGGTTAGAACACTTTAAAGACAGTAAAAATGTGAATACTGCTGTCTTATACATTGGTAGTGATCTCTGGCTGATCTCTAGACAAGTTGCATAAACTTGATTTTCATACTAAGGAAAAGGCTCAGCACTCAGTACCCATTTCAATATCAGAAATAATGAGAGTCATTTATCCAATATTATTTATACATTGTGTGCATTATCATTTAGTATCTACTTTCAGTTCTAGCTTGACGCTGCTAGTGCTTATTTGTATAGTGAAGACAATTTAATGTGATCACTGGTTTACTATGATTATAATGGCCGCCACTTATCATGGAAGAAATTATTTTTGGTTTATTAGAGTAATGGTTCTACTTCTAAGATGGAGTGCTTCTCTGATTAAACTTCTCACACAACAATTCTCATAAGTGAAATATAAGTATAAAAACAAATCTCCACCAAGAGAGACAGACTGATGACTTCGAGTAATGGCACAAATGTAGAAATAACTGGAACCCATCAGATCAAATGTGATTAGCCAAAAACACGCCATCTCATTATAGGATAGTCTTACTGCCAGCAATGTGGGAGCTCAATTTGGCAAAGAATACAGCCCAGATGCCTATCTTTGTCTTTCCGAATAACTTCTGGGATTTCTAGAAAGATGGAAGCATTCACTGACACCTTAGATATAAACACATCCAGTCTAGCATCTGTTTCCTAGCCGCTCAATACAAGTTTAGTGATCAAAGCAATCTTCTTTTTATTTTGACCACGTGTGAATGTGTTTATTTAAGATGCCTGTGCATGTAGCATTTGAGTAAATATTAGCAGTGTGCATTCTGTGGCTGTCCTGTGGTGGTGGAGGTGCACTTGTGCATGGAGAATTCATTAGCTGTGGAGTCCACGTCATGTCACTCAGCGTTAGCGCGGTGATGATGGACATGGGCAAAGAGGAAATCCACTTATTTGAATGTCATCTGACTCACGCAGCAAAAAGAATATTTACACTGCCTGTCAGATTTGATCTCTCCTATGATACACAAGAAAAAGTCTCATTTATATCAGATATTTAACACCAATATTTTAAAGATAATGGAAATAGAAGCACAATGAAGCTTAAGATGTGTGTATGTCCATAAATATGAACACCCTGTAATGATATCCCATTTAAAACATGTTGTAATTGCTTTCATAAAAAGTGAAATGTTGTGTTGCAAACTTAATAACAACTTCCCTTAAGTTCATGAGCTAGCACAAATGCGGGTATTGAAACAGTTTTGCAAATATTGACACTAATTAACAATATGCAGTATACATAGATGTTTTAGGGCGTTTATAGTCAAATACATCAATCTGCAGATTTACTGTGGGTGTCATCTGTTTGCTCTTTAGAGCCCATTTGAAACACATCTGTATAAATATTTATTTAAATGCCTTCAACCATAAGGGCTGGTTTTGAGTATTGGTATTGAAATTGAAAATTAGTCCCAAAAGTACTTTGTATTGTATCAATACAAAAAAAAAATGTGGTATCACTCCTCCCTAGTGTGTACTTTATTTTCAGTGTTGTAGATGCTTTAATCATACCTCTCTGTATTTTTTAGACAAAATGATTCAGCCCGGACACCACGCCCTCCCTCCCATCTCAAACCAGAACCAAACATGATCATGGTAATGCAACCAGATTTTTTTTTTTTTCAGTGATGCATATGAAACAACGAATGATCTTATGGTCTCAAGTATTTTAAATGACTTTCTCTCAGTTTAGATAAACAGAATTTAGTGCTTCGCTCATTGATTCTGCAGAAATCACCTGCGTTTTTCATAGTACCCTGTGATATTTTTTTCCTTTTTTTTCCTTGTAAGCAGCTATGTTCGTTTTGATGCGAACAGCCCATGCATGTCCCTGATTGGTTAATCTGAAAGTTTATCATGCAACAAGTCACAACTGCTAATTATTCAAACCCCTACAACTCAATGCTTATAGTACTGCAAAAATAATAATAAGAATAATAAAAAATAATAATAATAGTAATAATAATAAAATAAACTTCATTGGTGCAAATAAAACATACACACAACAGATATTGAGCCCCCCAAGAATATAGTTCCAATTTTCATTCATTGAAAGATAAGTTGATATAGTAATGATCATGACAAGCTTGTAAACCTTTCAATATCACCACCAAAGAGGCCATTCTTCTCTATCAAAAATCTAGTCATCTTCCAGTGGACTTTCTCACCAGAACCCATTTAAATCTATTGCATCATTAGTACGCATACAGCTGACCCAAACTAGAGGCTAACATAAGTGTGGGAGGCTGGTTAAAAGCAGATGTAACAACTTAACCCTCACGACCCCAGCTGTCCGGCCTGGGCAAATAAAACGTCAACATCCGGCTGCACTGGCCCCACATCTGACAGCTCCACTTCCTCCTTCTCACAGCACTACTCATCCAACACAAGTCTCTAGCATGCAGAAATAGAGATGTAATCGCAGCCACACAACGGTCGGAAACATAATGTGACCATATAGTGTTATAATATGACATGTTATAATATGATCAATATAATGATCTATGGGTCAGTGTGCAATTTGATGCATTCATTCATTTTAAAGCTCCACTCAACTCAGCTACAGCCTATATCTTGAATGCACTCAGTAAAAAATTCAAATCAACAAAACTGAAACTAAATAGGATCTAAATGTGCAGATGAACTAGGACTAAAGCAAAATGAAGAAACCATGAGTGCATATGTGTATGAATAAACTTGGGCCAATCAAGGAGCATTCATTAGGGGTTGTTATTCAGATTTATGCTGGTCTCAAATATAATGGGAGTATCTGATTTTAAAAAGGTAGGAGTGGTACCAGACTAACCACAGTATGTGTCAGAGGAATGATATATGCACTAAACAAAGACTGAGAGATCATTTCAGAAATTAATAAAGAAATTATGCACTTTTACTGCAGAAGAAATCGTTTTGTCTCTAGCACTGATATTTGATTTAGACTACAGAGGAAAAAAGTAAATACCGCATCTATTATTCAGTGAGTCCTGACAGAGCTCCTGGTGTAGAGTTGATTTATTGGCAACTAAAATGAAAAATATCTGGAAGAGATGTCTTAACAAAAAGGAAAAAAATAGACAAGAAAAGTGAAAGCTGATCCAAAAGAAGAAACTGAATGCTTTATCATTTTGTGTTCATCTGATCACATAGGCTACAACTAAAACGTCCAAAGTTCACAACCCTCTTCAAGTATTGATGCAATAATAACTTTCACATCATATTCATGTGACTTTATTATTTTCAGTTTCTATTGTAAAAATATAAGCAGGTGAAAATAGGCAACAAGTTCTTACAAACCGCTGGAACAGGTCACTTTGAGCACTGACTGCAGCAGGTGCAGAGGAAAAAAGAATGTAAAAGCCAGGCTCCAGACCTGGCTCTAGAGTGTATCTGCGCTGTGATGTGGTCTGCTCTGATGTGTGCAGGAGGCAGGGGAAGTAACATTTTCATGTAAAAGGTCATAGATTAAATTGGCTTAAAAGGCTTTGAATCCACGTCACCAAGTTGGTTATTGTCTATTTATGTCACTTATGACCACATCAAAAACTGCCAAAACTGTCACAGACTTAGACTTAACCTATTGATGAAATTAAAATGAACGACCAGAAATGTAAAATTAATACCCTCCTAACTTTTGTGTGTGTTTTTGCTACTTACACAAACGCGTGGTAGACAAACGCCCATTCCCGCGGTCTTTCCAACACGTTGTAGAGGTAATTCTGCAGGCGCCGGTAACGCGCGTTCCTGCGGCCGCTTTGCGCGCTGTAGGTGAGAGGTTTGCCCAGCAGACTGAGCCGGGCGCCCTGCTTTCTGTCCCCCGCCACACCTGTCGCACTGGCGGGTGGCACGTAGTCCCCGACACGCACCGTATTGTTCATGATCTTGTGTCCTGATTCCACATCTTTGAGCGGCAGGTCTCGGCGGTCCCCCGAGCTCTTTCGCCAGAGCCCGGTGTTGCTGTTGTTATCTTCGCCGGCGTGGCTCCGCGGCATGGCATCACCAGCTCAATGCAGCGCTCAACACGGCAAACTGTCACATGTAGTTGGTACGACTCAGTGGAGACTTTTACAACTAGACGGAAAAACAAAACTTCTACAAAGGTCTTTTCATCATGTTCTCATCTGTGCGTAATAGAGCTACAGTTCGCTTTGGACTCTCGGACCATCTGCGAGAGGTTGCAGGAAAGTGGGGTTTTGAAGGAGTGAATCCATCTTGACATTTGCCTAAGGGGAGGGCTCTCCCACCCTCCCACACTTTCTCTCTTAACCAAACACTCGGTCTGTTTTTTTTTTTGACCTAAAGAGCGCGGGAGGGACAGTCTAATGTGGGGTTCAAAAGCTTCTGCAAGAAACTCTTCTTCACACATTTGTCTTTGGGCTAGTATTTTAGCCTTTAAAATACAGTTCAAGTGAAATTAAGAAAATCCTAAATAAAATGAATGATCCTACTTCAAGTAGATTACTCGGTTGACTGTGGTAAAAGCCTCATAAAGTAAAATAAATACAATATTTTAACAGGAATTCAGTTGACACTAAAAGTCACCCTTTCCTATATATGAGTGTAAATATATCAGGTGAAATCTCGCAACAGCCATAGGAGGTATATCAACTTGTTGGCACATTTTAACCCTCATTCCACAACATGGCAATATTGGAAATAAAACCAAAACAATAAACAAAACAAAACAAAAAGATTCCAATTTACACCCATGGATCTATCATGGATCTATCATGGATCTATCATGGATCTATCATGGATCTATCATGGATCTATCATGGATCTATCGCACACTCGGCAATGACCATGAAGACACTGCGGGTCTGGAGCTGTGTGTTGGATCCAAGTCTGTCCTCTAGCGGTGATATTTTTACATTACAAGGCAAAGTGGGGCTATTGCATGTAAGTAAGTACAATAAGTACAAAAGAGTAAAACTGAAACAGAAAAAGACTGAACCTCTAGTCTAATTATATAGTATGTTTTCATAATTATTGCATTGCATATTTGCCTTATTTAAAACTACAAACCAATAAAATTATACAAAATATATGACATATAAAAGCATGATGATAATCAAACCTTAATTATTAATTGTTTTGTCGGCACCACGGACAGTAACAGTTGTTTAAAAGACAATCCAGTCACATCTGCATTGTTCACACAAGTACAACCAACTGGAAAGTTACACATTGTTTTGTGTGATATGCTCTTTTTGCTTCATTCTGCACACAACAGGAGCACTAACAGAAGTAACATGTGATATACACACAATTTTACTTAATATTGAAAACTTGACTTTGTGCATTTTGGTGTTGTAAGTGCATCTTATTAATATGGGTTGAGAAACCATGTGCTGATAAAACAATAACACAGCATCATCATTCTCCATAGTTTGGTGACATTGACTATAGCTTTTACTAATGCAAAAGTTGCACTCAGATTCATAGGTTAATGTCAGTCAAACTCACCATTGTCATCTGTGTTATGTGTTTCCAAACAAAAACATTCTGTCTTCATATCATTGTAGGCTATATTTTGAATTTACACATATACACATCTATTCTACACTGTATATAATATATTAATGTGCTGATAAATTAAGAATATGTGTAAGAATATGTTCCTCCAACTATTCTTTATTACTGAATTGTTGTCCCGTTATGTCCATTTCTCAATCACTTCATGTGTATGTTCCCATTCTTTCAGAAGGCATGACTTCCAAAACAGAAGAATAGCTGTCGCGACTGCTTCAGGGGTGTGGATACAGGAACCAGACCAGCACCATGACAGATAAAGTGACATGACCTATATACCAGGAAATATGCAGGCTACAGAACAATTCATGTTTATGATGATGTTTATGATGAATTATTTTAATTTTTTTTTTATAAATGAGATCAGAACTAAGTCAGTGATCTTCTTGGGCTTCTGTTGCAGAGTATCCTTAAAGGTCTGAGTTCACAGTTCCTCAGACAAAACATCCATCAGTGCAAACCTACTTTATCTTTGGCATCAGTAAATATATAAGTCGTGGTCTTACTGCTACTAAACCAGGTCTAAACATGAAACTAAAACTTGGACAAGACTGAAATTAAACAGGAGCAAACCAAGTCATCAGGACTAAAATAGAATCAATTTAGGTCCTGTAAATGACCAGGAGTGCTCACTGTATCTTGAAAGTAGTCTACCAGGTGCTCTTCAAAATAGAAGTGATTTATTTCATTTATGTAAAGAAAACAAATTACAAAATAACTATTCAAACACTAATAAAGGTTCAACAGCATTTAAAATGTGAAAAGGGCTGCGAGGGCTGGCTGTGTGAAAGACTCAAGGAAGATCAAGTCAAGCGATGTCCCTGTCCACCCCGCAGCTTCACAGTCACTACTGTCTGGTTCATGAGCATAATGCCAACCCTAACCTGTAAAGAATAGACTATAGTGTAAGTGGGCACCTGAAGACAAAGAGCGAGCAGTTGGTAAGGCCCATCTCTAAATGTCTTTGTCCTGTGAAGAAGAACAAAGGCACATGAAATGTAGGTAATGGCTCTTTGGGAGAATTGTGCTGTTAAATAATTGGGGTTGGTGTGTAGAGAAGTACTCCTACTTGTTTTTTATCTTAACCTGTTGGTGTGCGGTTCATAGATCACTGTGACGTTTATATTTGGGTACTAGGTGAGGGCTGCCCTCTTGTGGAGGTAAGACTTTGTGAACCCACAGGTGGTATTCCAAAGGCTGGGAGGGAGGTCACATGATTGCTGCTCTTCTAGTCCTTCGAGCAGCCTGAGCAAGTCTGTTTTTTGTTTTTGTTTTTTATGTCACCCAGTTGCCCGTTCGCCATACAGTGTTAAACTGTTAATCAGTGGATTACTGTGTTAATCTTCATATTTGCATCAAATAAATGAGAACCCTCATATCCCAGGACTGACATAGAGACGCGTTATACCTGGACGGTGATCCCCCGCACCCAGAAACAATTAAAACATCCTACATTCTAATTTGAGAACGGCTATCAAATATTTGAACAATATGAAATATGCAAAATGGAACAGGATTAAACGTGTAGTTTTAATTAGTGGGATATATCGCGTCAGCACCACGGACAGCGACATAGATTTGAACGACACATACAGACAACTGGAAAGTTACACGCTGTTATGTGTGACGTGACATGGTTTAGGAACCATGTTCTTCATTGTTGAGACCTCCTGTATCTAACAGGAGAGCAGTATTAGGGGGCGCTTTGGTCTGGATTACGTGTATGCGCCGCTTCAGGGCGGGATTAAAGCGCAGCTATTCCCAATCCAAACTCCCCGAGGCATTTCATACACCGAACAGGCTCATTCATACCCTCATCCTCCACGCCCTGCATGCCGCTCATTACGCCACTAAATCGTAACATCTTCATGGAAACATGACCGCCGTTCCTCAGCTCATCAAGATAGGAATTTCTCTCAAAATGCTTCCTAACAATAGCGCTGTCTACTTCAAATCCGACGGAGCCAGATTTGGACAAACGCGCACCATCAAACTGTTGACCGGATCCAAGTACAAGATCGATGTAGTGATAAAGCCTGGAGCATCCGAAGCCACGTAGGTAGCTTTTTCATGTTTTTATCTGTGGTATAGCTCGTCCCTGCCTGTAATCCATTATCTGGGGTTAAACCACTGACGACCTACGAGTGTCGTGGCTCTGAACACTGACAAACAGCTGATATAAATAATAATACTGAATAAGATACAAATGAAACTGTTGCTTTATAGAAGCCATAAATGTGCTCATGTTTCTCATGTGTTATGATCATTTGCATTTGCATCTTTCAAAGTGAATGTATTGGCCTATTTTAAGGCCACTAACTGTGTCAGTGTGTTACACATAATTCTACTTATAATATTGAAACAGGCTTTGGGTGCATGAGTGTTGTCTCGTCTGTACAGGTCTATGAGCATTGGTGGGGTAACCTTCCTGTTGGAACAGCAGTCTAAAGACGCCCAGTCTGTGATCTACAGCGGACTGTATGATACAGAGGGGGTGGCCCATACCAAGAGTGGAGAGAGGCAACCGGTTCAAATAAGCATAGAGGTATTGTCATTTTGAATGTCCATT
>KN488930.1:25597-40306 GCA_000787155.1 Scartelaos histophorus | reverse complement strand
TTATTTTGTGCAAAAAAAAAAAAAAAAAGCCAGATGTCATTTATATTTTATTTGTGATTTGTTATTGCTTATAACAAATAATAATAATAATCCCCCAAAACAGCATTGCCACTGCATATACTTTTTATATAATCTGCATATCAAAGGTACACCTGATGCCCTTCCTGATGCATAGCTTGATATTTGACTGGGCTGTGGAAAGTAGGCAAATAAAACAATAATATCTCTTGGTTTACCATGATTTCTACTTGGACATCTGAGGGATTTTACACACAGTGATGAGTCTTCATGTTTGTTGTTTTAATAATATTTGTGTATCCTTCTGATGTCATAACTTGTCTAATCACCTGTGCTATACATGTGCCTTTCTCTCAGTTCACAGAAGCTGGCCAGTTTGAGACTGTGTGGCAAGTCAAGTTTTACAACTATAACAAGAGGGATCACTGTCAATGGGGAAACAGCTTTAACAGCATAGAATATGAGTGCAAACCAAATGACACACGCACACTCATGTGGATCAACAAAGAGATGTTCCTCTAGATGTGACTACAACTGTCTGCAGAAAAAAAAAATATTGCTAGATTTGTACAACTTCATCATGGGTGCCATGATGCTATTCAGGATTTGATGTTTTCAAATGATTCAACCTTTAGAACCTGTTTGTGTTCTCAAAACATTATATGTTTATATAGACAGATGAGCAGTTACTTATTACCTTAGATTCATGTGTTTATTTGAATTGTGTGACTATGGTGCATTTCATCATGCCATATGTTTAATATAATCAAGATGCAATAGACCACTGCACAATTGTCTTCAAAGTACAATATTAACTTGGTCTCCTTTGTGTTTACATGTTTGGATATCTGCCTCCACCCTGCAGTGTAGTCACTAAACATTTAGAAAATACTTTATTTTACACAACACCATACATCTAGGCCACACAATACATTGTGTAGTGGTTTACTGTCCATGTGTTTCCAAAATAGCATTCATAATAGTGGGTCACTGAATTCCTGTATTTATATGATATACATGTATTTTTGTGCAACAGTATTATATTTTTGTATTGTGATGAAAGTTTGATTAACCTGCAAAAGTGTATGAAATACATTTTCTATGCAAGGATGGCAAAAAAGTATGTGTGCCATCAATGTGTTATTGTTTACAATTATATACAGTTATGAACAAAAACTATTTGTGTGGCAAATTACTGTAGGCAGGACATTAAATGTATATTTTACTGACACAAATGATTGTAATAGCCAACTGCGAGTATTGAATGGAGGCGTGATAAAGCACACTCACTAAAGGAGAGTACACTAAGTAAATTAGTTACCTGCTGTGGAGTAGTACTACAAATCTTCCAGCAGATGGCGCACCCGCTCAAACTGTGAAGGAGGTGAAAGTTCCCGGATGTACAGTGGCGCCCCTCCCCCTCTTCCCCTCTCCTCTCTCCAGTCCCGCCCGCTCCTCCTCCTCCGTGTCCCCTCCCCGCGGCTCTCCCTCCCTCTCACTGCAGTCAAAACTCGGTCCAGGAGAGTGGCGCTGAGGGTCTGGAGCTAGATCTGAAGCAAAAACCGAGACCTCCGACAGAACATCGCATTTTCTCCGAATATCTGGCCACTGTTCGGCGGCATCCACAGCCCCCCTCTGCCCCTCTTTTCCGTTTACATCGCCTGGATTTCATCATCCGATCTGCAAAATGGTAAGCAGCAGCCACGGCTCTATTTTCTCCCTCCGCCGACTGGTAAACACACCAGTGGCTAGGCCTGTGCTGTCATTGTGTCGAATGAAAGCCTATTTTGATGGATTGTTTCCTGATGTCAGACTAGCTCGTTGTTAGATTTACAAATGGCAAAGAGGAAATGGTTTTCTCAAGCTCTTCAGATAGTTGCCTCTTCTCTTGGCCATACCCCTTGGCTGTCACTAGCCTCAAGCCTATGGCCCAGATATTTCTTAAACCTTCCCGACATTGCTCGCAGTCTTACGCAAAGAGATCCGATATAATGTTTTTGCTTGTATGTAAAAGCCACGATTATATCTTTTTTTTTTTTTCTTTTTTGGTGAATAAATGGTTGGTAGCACAAGCTAAAGGAAGCGCACGGCTGCTCAAATGAAGCTAGCACGTAAAATCATTCTTCCATTTTCACACAGCGTCGTCGTCTTGATGTCTTTTAATAATCTTAATAGAGTTGTTGGTTTTGTTTTTAGAATTCACTCATTGCTCATAACACCATATCTATCTGTTTGACATTTTGATGGTACATTTCTAACACATTTGCGGGAAGTTAGCGACGTTTGGCTCCTGCTGTCAGTGCTAATGGAGCTCACCTATTAAATGTTAAAATGGCAAAGACCAAGAAGTTGTTGTACACCAGCCGTGCCCATTTATTGCATCCTGGCATATATATTTGCACGAATTATCTAAAACATTACGAATAACCAAAAATAAAAATTAAGCCATATTTTACTCAGATCATAAGACCTTATCCAGTTGATTTATGAATATTTAAGTATAGTACCGCTTCTTGTGACATTTAAAATGTGTGTGTACCCCGTTTCTGTCACATTTGCCTGCGTCCACTGTAAGTGACCTAACCTGTAATGATAAATGAACTGAGCAGCTTCGTTAAGTGCCCACATTTGCCTGTCACTGCACCATCCTCCTGCGTGGAGCTGAAATGTGGTGCATACCCCTTCCACTGATGATGTGCCAACTTGTAGCCTGTCAAGAGTGTATTCTTCGCTCTAGGAGGCTGGGGGCAGGGACTGACTCGCACACAGTTGCTTAAGCTTGTATTGGAATGATCTGATGCAAAGGGGACCATATGCTGCCTAGCAATCAAGCACCACCCACATACAGATCGAGCCGAGCTAATGTAAAAGATAAAAGCCACAGTGAACCTGCAGCAGTACACTGAACGCTGCCCGTCCAACCTGCCCACTACAGCACCATTTCTGCTCCTCATAGTTCAGGACTGTCCTCTGTGCCAGCAATCACCAGCACATTTCCACGTCCTGTTTTTCTTAAATGCAACAATATATACAGGCCAGTCGTCTAATGCCAAACTCACTGCAAAAGCAGACTTTTGGGTACCGCACCCATGCATAGGGCTGGGTACATTTCTTTGGGTACCAGTAGTTTAATAACACCTGGTTTTGGTAGGCTTTCCTGGCTGCTTTAATCATTAAGAAAACAAATATGATTCATAATGTAATGTTCCAATTTTTTAAAATGGCATTTATTCAGAGATAACTAATTTTAGAGTTTTGAAATAGAAGGATTTCTTTGTGCCCAGGTGCCCAGGTAGTAATTGTGCACATGCCTACCATCCAAATAATTTTTTTGTAAATGCGCCATTTGCAGAAAAAGGAGTGTCTGTCAGCCAGTGTAATTATTTTGTTTTTAGAGGCATTTTGTTCAGTGGTTTGGCTGAGTGAAAGAGTGAAAAATAGAGGTATCCTCTACTTAAAGTACTGTCTGTGTTGTAGTCTGCTCCTCCTCTAGAGAGTTGTATGTTTATTGTAAAGCTTATAATTTGAGTTTGATGTGCACATAACTAAGTGGAAATAGTGTAGTAAATGGATAAAAAACCATGCATTAAGATTGAAACATTTGGACAATGTTATGTTCTGAATGAGGTGAATGAAAACAGTGATGCAGAGACATCATTGCTGCCCTAGACACCAGAGGTGTAACAGGCAGTGAGCATGTGAGTGAATGAATGAACATTTTTCAGAGCCCATGTTCCTGAGTCACACAGTCTTTACAGTCACCATTAAGATAACTAAAGCTATCTGCTTCTTCTCTCATTTCATACTTCTTTGGTTAAATCCACCTGTCACTCACTCAGAACATGACAGAGTCTGGCCAGTATAAACAGTGCGTGGGAAAGTGTCTGTATTACTTTGAGTATAAAGCTGCATTAAACAGTGCCCTGAAACCCAATACACAAATCTGACAAATAGTAGATTGCCTCATGGACAACAATCACAATTCACAATTCTACAATCACTATCACAGTTACATTTGTATCAGTCAATCCTGGTAATTGTGGCTTGTTCCTGAAGCTTTTAAGGTGTGGACCTGTTTTCATTGGCCTAAGGGAGAGGTCAGGTGGGAGAGAAATATTGAAAATTGGATAATATTGAGATTGTAGTTTTTGGGGATGTCGTCTCAAAATGTCAGGTATATCCTCTATAATAAAAATACAAAAAGCATAAAGTAAATGCAGTGTGATCGTTGAAATAAGGCTACTTTTTCAGCTACGCCCAACCAAGACATTTACTGCTCATTTATGATGGATTAAAATGGTCTGAATGTCATAGCCTAGATCATTTGATAGAATATTGAGATATAATATTGATAATTGATGCATATAAACACCATTCCTCCTGAAATTAACATATTCTACAAACGAGTTAGGTTGTAGGTCACACAGAATTCCCATGTTATTGTCACTCATTTTCCTTACTGCTTATTGGTTTCAGGAAATGACGGATGGCTTCAATCTTCTGCACAGCATTATGCTAATTATCCCAGCAGCACTGCAGCATTTGTGTGAAAATTGCACCCCATTTTGCCAGAAACCTTTTCATTGTTATTGCTTTCAGCTTCATGCTTATAACTGTAGACTATTACTTTAGATGAGTACATTTGAAGTGAGAATGCTTATAGTTTTATGTAGTTATGTCCACGCCCAGTCTGCCCTTGACTGAGCACTGAAGAGTAGATAAGGCAGGTGCCAGGTGTGACAGTAAGAGTGTGCTCAGCAGCAGCAGCAGCAGCAGCTCCTCTCCACTCCCCCACCCTCATGCACCAGCAACACTAAACAAGCACCAGGCCATCCCTTTAACATGGCTGCTCCTTCTTTGTTATTTGTTTGATGGCAATTTCAAATAACATGTATTTCTTTTTTAAGGCTAAGTTGTTAAATTTCAGTCCAAACAGTGTCCAGAAAGTGTTCGTTTGTGCTCGCGCGTCAGAGCGTTCTTGTGCAGCCTGGTTTACTGGGCTCAGTCTTTCATGTTATGATTGGTTCTGCGGGTCTATAATTAGCTGGGTTTTTGGGTCGGCCTTAGTGTTACTGCTGAACAAGCGGCCATGCCAGATTCTTCATTATGCAAACGCGTGTTGTGTGCTAAGGCCTAATTGATTCTGAATGAAGCATTCATTATTGATGAGCCAACATGAGTCTATATTCCTCTTTCCTCTCCTCCCTGGAAGAGCCTTTGACTTGCTCTGTGTGAGTCCAGATGTTCACTGACATATAGGGCAACTGCACAGCAGCTGCATCAAGTGGTTTGTTATTGGAGGATGACTAGCGATACGGCTGACCCCTTTGTGGTCTTAGCACTGACCTATGGCAGGCTGTGGGTAGTAAACCTGTAATCCTGGACACCAAATCTCCTTTGCTGTAAGTCCCTTTCCTTCCAGAAGCTCTCCAGTGTTTAACCACAGTCAACATCAGGATTGGAGCTGCAAACATTAACCAACTGAAACTCCCGAACAAAATCAAAATGACCCTGAGCATTTTTACTTTTTACATTGTGTAACAAATAACATTCTCGGGGTTAGGGATTAGTTTGTATTGATAGTTTTCCCTATTTCTGATCCTATGCACAATTAATGACCGGACCCCAGGTTGGGTTCCACTAATATATCCTTGATGTTTTTAGTGTCTATCCTCCCCATATCTGTCCTGAAAAATCCCATTGCCTTTGTTGATCTGCTTCGCCAAGTTTATTATGGTTATGTTTTTAAGCTACTTAAAAACTGCCCCTATGTGTTTAAACACACTTTCAGCTTAAGTGTTTTCTATATTCTGTTATTTTTCTGCTAGCGAAAATAGTAAGGACCTTTTTAATCTAATGTACAGCATAAGAACATATAGTTTAGAGAAGCTGTGTTGCACCCGAGGCCCCAGTTGTGTCTCATTACTGTGTTTTTACAATATAGAGGAAGGCGCTCTATTTTAGTTTAGTGCCGTTGTTGCAGAAAAAGCCTTAACTTGTCTCAATGTGGATGCTGCAAGACCCATTTGGACTGTGCGATCAATGGCTTCTAACTATAGCCATTTGAGAGAGACATTACCACCTGTTTTTAAATAAATCAATAGCTCTATTTTTAGCCATTGGCTGCAGCATTTGTCTTTTAGAGCTATAAATAACAAAGGCAGTTTGTCAGCATGAAGCAATAATGTGACCATGCATTCCCCCACTTTTGCTGCACTGTGCAATTATTGGGCCACTGCCTCAGGAGCCTCAGGAAATGAAAAAGTTTGGGACATATTTATGGAAACTGCTTTTATTTTTAGCTCTGCACAATATGCTGCTTATTCACCACACCTTTTTTTATCTTCCTATATTGTATTGTTCTACATTAGTTCCTCTTGACATTAGACCAGTGTGTTACTGGCAGCAGAACATATTCAAATACTTACTGAATTAAAAAAATTAAAAAGTTTGCTCATATGTATTTAGGAAAAATGCATCAATAATAGGAACAACCATAACAGCCAAAATAATAAACTTAGCAGCCCAACTCAGACCTTCATTCAATTATTATTAGGAGGGGTTTTTTTTTGTGGTTTGTTTTTTTGTTTTAAATTTCATGCACACATGTTTAAGTAACCCTTTTTATTGTTTGCATACATCCCTCAAAGCTAAAAATGCTCTGTTCCACCATGTGATGCCATGGATAGTTTTAAAGTTAACAACTTTTATCTTTTATGGGGGGGAAAGAATGGAAATTCCAGTGCTGAAATCTTGAAATTATTCTAGTGATGGTGTGTGGTGTTTAAAAACAGTGAAACATGGTGGAGCAGAGTGTGGAGTGGAGCAGCCTAAATATGCAGCGTTTGGGGGTTAAATGTGTGAATGAAACAAAACACAACTGGCTATGTTTTTGATGAGGAAATAACATTATACATCAGAAAACCCTCCTGTGGGCTCAGCACCTGCAGAGGGGTTCATAGGGGTCTGGGTCTGGTGCACCGAGTAATGGGCAGCACGATTAAGCGGGAGAAAATGGATGGGTTAATACATCAGAAAACTATAGGTATTATTCTTGGTTAGGGCCCATATTACATAAATAACAGCTATTTATGCCATTATTACTTGGCTAACATTCTTTACACAGGTTGTCGTTACCCTCTCCACCTATAGATTCTGGGTGGGGTGGTAGGGATATTCTTTAAAATGTGTAATATATGTGAAATATATCTTGAGTGTATTGTAGTTTGATTTATGTTCAATATTGGTCTGTGTGACACCACATTGTGCACACACCATCTGGATTTATTAGCTGTAAAAGAATCAGGTAAGCTGTCCGACAAAGTAGAGTGGGAGTGTGGACCGTCAGCCTGCCGTGATCAGACTGTCAAAAGCTAAGTCTCTGGGCTGGCTAATCCTGTGTCACCTCTTTCTCGAGGCTGATCTTAAAATACATCCACCTCTCAGGCCGCCACAGTAGACGAGCGGCGCACTGAGATGACATAACTGCTACATAACCGACAGCCCCAGTGTGAAACAACCGAACAACACAAAGGCTATGTTTGCATTTTTATTGAAGAATATTGTGCACAGCATTAAAGAACAGCAAAGCCCATTATGTTGCCCATAAACATGATGCATCGTTTGTAATCATTTACTCAGAGCTTTTTCATCTGTGGGACTAGCTCTTGTTGCTATCTTGGCTGGCGTTGCGTGGCATTCCTCGATGGAGTTGCAGGGCAGTTCTGTTCAATAATGCACTGGCCCAGCTCCGTGTCAGCTGTAGGATTCCCGGCTTGCCACAATTTATCTCCCCTCCCTCCCTCTCTGGTCTGTCACTCCCCATCTCTCCCTCCCACCCTTGGTCTCTCCCGTCCCTCATTCCCTCCCTCTGTCCCTCCCTTCCCTCTATCCCTCCCTTTCCTGGTCTCTCACTTCCCTCTCTCCCTCCCCTGGTCTCTCCCTTCCCTCGGTCTCTCCCTTCCCTCTCTCCCTTGGTCTCCCCCTTTCTTCCCTGGCCTGTCCCTCCCACAGAGCTGTCTGTGGCCTCTGGCGGCAACCGGGTTAGGGCTTGTGGACAGTGCTGCAGTGTTGGACGGGATGAGCTGCGGATGTGGCTGCAGTACATAAGCCAAAGACGCACACTGTATGCGCAGTGAGCTGCCACACACACCACAATGCAGATAGAGTCTGGCACAAAGAATGTACATGAATTGTGCCTACTTGAGCTATTTTCATTATGTTACTTGAAATGATGTGGTTTTCTATACAAAATGTGATACTTCTCCCATCCCATTTTACCTAGTATGCCATATCTCATAGTTTCTCATTTTTCATTTCATTATATTGTCACATATTTACTGTGCCCAATTGTTGGTCAAAATGTTGACTTTTTTTTTTTTTTGTTCTTAGGGAAATGAAGCCAGTTATCCCCTGGAGATGTGCTCGCATTGTAAGTATATGTTATACTATACATTGGCTGTTCTGTGTGATGTGTGTTTTTTCACATTATATATTATACAAATATTTACAGATTTGTGCAGAGTGACATGGGACCTTGGATCTGGGTTTCTTTTAATACATCAGTAATCTGTCTTTTGTGCTCATTGTAGCAAATATGGAGTATTCCATCAGTTGTCTAACAAATTCAGTTTTATCTTGAAAATGTGTAAAATGAATTTAAACCTTGAATTGTTCCATAAAATAAGTCTGGGTCTGACCAGTGCTGTTTCAAGCCTGAGGTTTAAGATGCACTTTGTGCACATCCCCCTATTTAATTTGAAGGTCAGATCATTAGCTAAAATTTACTAAAATGATTTAAAAACAATGATCAGTCATCAGGTTTTTAATGATCGGCCTAAACGAGAGGACTATGCAGGGAGTGAGAAAGATGAGGCTCCCCTACAAAGTTACATGATGTTTCCCGATGTGATGTAAAAGTGTCTTTTGTGTGTGAGTCTGTCAGTCTGTTAAAGTAATATTGTCATGGAACCATGCATGTAACGAAAACTGGCCAATCAAATCCATACTTATGTGGACGAGAGAAAGAGGAGAGACAGACACAGACGCAGGTTTGAAACTGGACTTCACCACGTCTGTCCCCAGCACAGCATAAAATACACAGCAAAAAATATACACCTACTTTATTTGTGTTTTCACATTGTAAATAATTTACTAATAGGCCCACTATAGGATTAAAAATTAGTACATGCGCAAGGTCCTATTAATAAAATGGTCCAGTAACTCTGCACCAACTCTGCCTAGCCATGTAAGTAGAACATAGCTGTGGATTTGATGAGCTTGGATTGCCCGAATGAGCCAGGCTTTGGCTTTCTCACTTCATGAAATACCCGCTCTGCCTGATTTACATGTTTAAGTAACTGAGCACTTGAGTGGAGAGCTGGGGGAATGACTCACAGTGTGCTTTGTCCGCCTCCTTAACCTTCTCCACCTGATGTGAATCAACAGTGTTTGAGTGTTTCTGCACTGATGTCGCTGACAGCTCTTCAGATGCTCTACAGCAGAGCTCCATGTTCGGGCCCTGTAAAGTTACACTGTGTCTAATGAGCGTTGGGTGTGGAGCAATCTTCATCACCTCATTATGTCTGGGTTGTAGTGTAGTCATCCCTGTTGCAACGTTACCCGTAGTTACTCACGGTTACTCAAGCAAAGCACCCAAATGTCACATCCTGTTGGAGAGAGTGCTGTGCAACTGTAGACCTCAGTGTGTACTACTGTAGTGTACTGTACTAGTGTACCAGTACTGTAGAGGCCATGGGGGCCTTGGCCTGTCCAGCCTGTGCGGCATTCCCCTCAAGGATTAGCCCATGGTCACAGGACAGGGCATCACTTGAACTTTTAAAGTTTGCTGTGGGACGACTGTTTGTGTTTCTTTCAGTTATTCGGACCATCAGTGTAGAACCTTTTTGCTATCAGAAACTCACACATACAAAAGCCCTTACTGCATAATTTGTATTATATATGAAGTACATGTTATGAATAATCCTTTTAGTGCATAATAGCTTATCTTGTTGTTGCTCCAGTCCTTTAGCCTCTATTCGGAGGCTTTGCCTTGTGCTAACACAGCAGCTGTTCGGCTCATCAAGTTCTTGGACAGGCAGAACGGCTGTGAGGAAATAAGCTCAAACACACTGGTCAGAGGAGCACCGAAAACCCTAACCTTTTCATCTATGTTGTTGCTTAACACCCCAAAAAACAAAGAAGACGCACAGAAATCACATTGATTTGCACCTCACAATTCTTCTGTTGCTTTAATAAAAGCTGCACAAAACATAACGTACTTATTTTTAGAGGGAGGGCACTATATTCTGGAGAGCTAGAAATTATATAGAATTGATCACATTTGCCTTTGCTGTAAAAATGTCCTGGTTTTAGTATATGCTGCATAATTCAACATGGAGGGGCCTTGAAAAATATTAATTTATTTTTAACTCATAACACGCCAGTTGTGTCTACGCCGCCCAAAATAATTTGTGGGCAGCTTGTTGCTAGTTCCTTGTTGCTAGGGGTTTCCCGGAGGGTGGTAGCCATGTCTGCCGGTGTAGGGGGAGGGGTGGGGGTTTTCTCATGATGCCATGACTATAAATACCCTCTGTCAGTGCTGCTGTCTCAGTGGTCTGCTTGGCCCATGTTTCAAAGACCAACAGTATCAGGGCAGCCAGAGCAATGGGTCTGTTGCAGCCCACACAGCCCCATGCTGGTGGCCGCTACATGAGATAAGATTGAAGGAAATGGTTTATCTAAAGTCTGTGGTGGTCCCGCTTAGATTTGTTTAACATGTTATTAGGACTTATTTGCCCTACTTCCCTCTAGCCCGTTTTCCTGGTCACTTTGGTCTCCCTTGTCAGGGATGCTATTTGCTCAGTGAGACCCCATTATGCTAATTGAGCGGTATCTTGTGTCAAACTTGTGTGATTACTGAGCATGTAACCTTCTCGTGTTTGGCCCCTCACATCTTATCTTGTGTATTTGATGTGCTATATACAGCAGGCCCTTGGCTGCAATTATTGCTAACATGCCGACTGCATTTTGCTCGGCGTGGACGGGCCGGCCTGATGGCCCCGGTTCAGGCTAACGGTGCTAATGCAGTCACATGTCTCCACTAATGTGCAGCTGAGCTGTCTGGGGCTGGCCGCGCTTAAGAGGACACAGTCATTAATGGCATTTTAGGAACATTGTGTTTCATAATTAAACCCAAATTTGACAGGAATTTGTGCCCGATTTTTCCTTCATACAGTGTTTTGAGTGTGCTCACTCTGAAGGGCCTGTATGTAATGACGACTATTGATTTGCATGGCATATGGTTATTGCTGAACCATTTATTTAGCTGCACTGTCCCAAATCTAATGTTTCTTTACAGTAAATGCCACATATAATGCAACCAAAGAACTGGATGACAAATGGAGGCGTGTTTTTGATTAACTCTCCATAGGCTTCTCAGAGATGCTGTCACAGAGTCTTATTAATCTACAGGGACTTGACATTTAGCATTCCCAGGTTAATTAAGTGGTATGGTATGTTGTGTGTTGTGAACTCAGATTAGCGAGCCTGTCTGCGAGTACACTGTGGATGTGTGGGCTATTTGTGGGGCTAAATGGTTCCTGTTGCCTAGTAACAGTGGAGGGTGCGTGTAGCCGTCATGTCCGTGTGCCTGTGTTGTGCTGGTCTGTGAAGTATATGAGATTATCATAACCATCTCACAGTTACACTGGGTCTCCCTCAGAGCCGCTCATTAGCATAACAGTGTGAGGAGCCTGTACAAGTGTGCAGCCGCTCCACTCACACTTTCTCTCACACATCACAAGAGGACAGCATTTCATTGCTTTGGCTCCTCTATTGTAGACTGCACTATCTGGCCACAAGGGGTCACAAGTCTGTCTACTCCACTGGACTTTGGGGCAGTACAAGAATATAGTGTTTGAAGCTGCTCATCTGGGGCTACATCAGTGTGTGAAGAAACAAAGAAAACTTTTCATCTTAAATCTTACTTTGCTTTCTGCAGAGGGTTTATGTTTGTGGGTAATGTTAGTCTTTTCACATTTGTTTGATACTTCAACCTTAACTGATCAATTTAAAGGTTAAATTTGGCACATTCCTGTTCCTGCCAAAATATACTTTGATATTGAAAATATATTCTGATTGTCACTGGAGCACTAAAAGTGAAAAGTAATACTGTCCAACAAGGTTGGTTTTTTTTTTTGCCAATATTGCCTAAATGGCAAAAATGGACAAAATGTGATTGTAATAAGATAGTATAGTAAACTGATGTATTTGCCTAGTACCCGAGCAGAATGTCGGGGAAAGAGGAAGTCTAGGGGGGTTATTGAAACAAAAAGATTGAATAATAACAAAGTTATATTATAGTCTTATAATTGAATGCCCAGTGTTTCCCAAAGTATCTATGTAGCTAACCAAAGTAGCATCACGTTTCCTTGTATCTGAGCAGCGTTTGACTGAGTTCAGCCTGGAGTACATCTGCCTGTGAAGCTGGCAGACAGACTTGTTGGTTGGACACTGAGAAAGCTGCTGTCCTCCTCAGAGCATGAATAATCCATACCTACCCACTTGGCATGTCCACACAGGAGCAGCTATGGGCCCTCTGTTCTGATGCTTAACATTGGATGGATGAATCCAAAGTTTGCCTCTCATCGACCATAAAAGCCAATACAACTGTCTGCGTTTGAGAAAGACTGAGATATTAACAGTCTGTGAAGCAGATCGGCCTATAGCACCTTTTGTACCATTACACCTCTCCTGAAATGGTGGGCTTTTGTTGACAACTGCATTTTAATAACAAGTTAATCTGCCAATAAAAAAGAGAGTTGTTGGCTGCCAGTTGTTGGCTGCCTTTTACGCCCACACAGAAATGAGAGGCTTTGTTTAATTTTTATGGATGCTGCTGAGCAAACTAGCAGGTAATAAATCCTCTTGGGGATATGCTGTTGTTCAAGTGTTATGATACGGGCTGGTGACATCTGCCATGAACAGGAAACAAGAGGCGTCTGATCAGGTCAGAGGGCAGAGACATCTGTACTCACACCAGTACTGGAAAATGAGCATTACTTGTACGTCCAGACAAGTGTAAATCAAAGATCAGGTCAAATTTTTTGTTTTGAATGAACCCTCTCTACCCTTGTGGTATGTGAATCACTGATGTAAACATTAGGCACAAGCGGGGCACAAACTAGACACAAATCTCAGGTTAATTGCATGGAGGATAAATGAGCCCATGGAAGACAATGGGTCCACTTTGGAGTTGTGATTAAAAAGAGCTGAAAAGGAGTTTTGAGTTTAACATGCCATTTTACACACAAATGCATGGCTCACTCGCTCTTATCTATATAAATGATTGTTATTGTGTGAACTTGCACCAACCTGGATTCCTGAAGAGACACAGCCAAACATGCCCCGTGTTTAATGTGAATCTGGTGTTAGGTTTGGCTCGTCAAAATACAGAAATCCATCATAACTGGAGTTCTGTAAACTTGTTTTTAACCAGTGTTGTATGCTTTTTGGTTAAGCACAAATTTATTACAGGCGTGTCTTTAATAAGGCTTAGCTCATCATGATCTCTCGCTCTCTATGACTATCTATCTGTCCATCTATCTATATAGATGTACATCTTCTATATAATTTCTTAATATCTAATCAGACAACATAAAAAAAAAAAAAAAACTTCTCAAAGTTGGGCTGGGAGCTGGGTCTATATTAAACGAACTATGATGACTTTCACGTTTAGCGCAGATGGATACCTAGCCGAATTGCACTGTAGGGGGCAATGAGTTTTCGAGCCTGTAGCTACAGTGAAATACACAACGAACGCCACATGCTAACGTGGATGCAGCTACGAAGCTGCCGGGTTTGCTTCAGGGAAAATTCATTTTTCAAAAGCTTTCCAGTGGAGACATCGACAAGTTTAAGATTCTTTGCACTTGATGCAATGCGGAATTGGTTTACTGTAGGAGTTATACCAGTCTCAAGTACCTCCTAAACACAAAGCATCCCTTAACGAACACTGATACCGGGTCAAGCCCTGAAACACTGGGGAAGAGTCACCGTCAAACTACTTTGTTTGAGTGCAACCGAGTGCAACCCCCCCCTAACCCTAACCCTAACCCTAACCACACACACGCACACACCCGCGCGCACACACACACACACACACACACGCACTTTTATCACCTCTGAAAGACTTGAAGATCTGACACCACTGTATAAAAATGCCCTGCACAATAAAATACATGAGACTTTCCATGAGAACAGTTTCCATCATACTTTTCCATCATCGTACTTACGTAGTGTCTTCTATTTCATCTTATCTTTTCCTTGTCTTCACATCAATGTTCTTCTGTAATAAAAAGGGAGCAATAAACGGAACTGCCTTGTACTGTACCATAAATCCGCCATTGTGCTCTTGTGTTAGTTTAGATTAATACATAGCTGGCTGGAGTTATTTAGTGTTGCTGGGTTATTTAGTGTTGCAGATTAGATTTTAGATTAGACTAGATTGCTCCTGAGTAGTAGATGGTGGTTGGCTAATGAGATCACATGACTGTGTGAATGAGCTTATAGTGTAATTAACAGCCCACTGTGTTATTGCTGCCCATTGTTGGAGCATACAACAGATAGTATCTCATGGCACAAGGACAGAGAGGATGTAAGTTGGAATTATTTGTTAATTGATTTTTTTTT
>KN488930.1:0-25586 GCA_000787155.1 Scartelaos histophorus | reverse complement strand
TTGATTTTTTTTTTTTTTTTGGTAGATTTTGAATTTGTTGTAATTTTAGGGCTGGTATATGTTTTTGCATTTTTACTATCGGTCAGTTTTTTCAAATATTTTTTATTTGGTTGTTTGCATTCCCCAGCATCCTGCTATATGCAACATTTTTCGACTTTTTCCCATTCACATGATGTACAGTTTTGTTTAAAATTATGGTTAACAATGGTCCTAATTTTCAGTCTTCTGAAAAACCACGAATGGTTGATTTAATTTTTAATGGTCTTTAGTCATATTTTATGCTATTTGTGAATAATATTTCTCCAGACTATGTAAACATAACTTGTATTAAAATATTTAAACATTGTTATTTTACAAATGTGAGTACCATCTTTGTGTGTGTGCTACTACTAACTAGGATTGAGCTGCATGAAAGGACCATCTGATTTGTAATAATGTATTTCACAATATCTGATCCATATTTTCTTTGTTGTTTCTTTGTCTTTGTGCAGTCGATGCTGATGAGATTAAGAGGCTAGGGAAGAGGTTTAAGAAACTCGACCTAGATAACTCAGGCTCTCTCAGCGTGGAGGAGTTCATGTCACTGCCCGAGCTCCAACAGAACCCACTGGTGCAGAGGGTCATCGATATCTTTGACACGGACGGGAATGGAGAGGTGGACTTTAAAGGTGGGCATTTCTCCCAACTGCTGTGGTCAGATCATGGCACTCAGGGTTACTAACAAGTTTAAATCTGATTAACTTTAATCGTGCTTGTTCTGTTGTTTTAGCTTTTCAATTCCAATATTACAACAGATTCACATTGACTTCTTCAACCATCAGTTTAAAGTGCCCATATTACGCTATTTTCTGGTCTGTTATAATGTTGTTTCCTCATCATCACATACCAAAAGTTGTGTTTTTGGTTTCATTCACACGTTTAACACACAAATTCTGCATATTTAGTTTGAGTTCTTCTCTCAAACAGAAAACGCTCTGTTCCAACTTCTGATGCCAGGTGATAATAAAATATGTGCTCCTTTATGTTTTTAAACCCCATACATCTTCATTAGAATCACTGTGGTGATTTTAGCCCTGGGATTTCCAATCTCTGTTAAACAAAAGGTAAAAGGAGCTGTTATCTTAAACTACTGCTACATCACAAGGTTGAACAGAGCATTTTGAGCTTGTTGAGATGAGATGTTGAGAGACTAATAATAAGTATTACTCAAACGTGTGTGAATGAAATGAAACACAACTCTTGTGTAACAACATTATAACCTGGCTTGAAGCTCGCAACAATCTGTTTTGTATAATATAGGACCTTTTTGAAAGCAAAGCCCACACATTTTAAGTCACCAAACTAGTCGTCATTTTATAACGGAGTAAAAAGACTGTTATTAATATGAATGTACATCTATAAATCAGTCTTTATACATAGACAGATATAGATGGATGTAAATTTATTCCATCTGTAATCAGTACTTTTTATTGGTGGAGCAATCTTGTAAAGTGATAGGAAACAATGATGACATAATACACATGTCTGTTCAAGTTTCTAATTATAGTTGGATCCTACTGTATTGACTCTAGAGAAAGTCGACTGCATTTGCACCAAATTATAAAGCTGATTTATGTGTTTTTATGGTGTGTATATATAGTGTTTTAACGGTTTAAATATTTCCTCTGTTTCAGAATTCATTGAAGGAGTCTCACAGTTTAGCGTTAAAGGGGACAAAGAACAGAAGCTCCGATGTAAGTAACTTGCACATATCAAAGAGCACAAACAGTTTGCGAAACATTATAATACTGAGTCTGTGTGAGCTTCACTTTCCTTATATTCTGTGTAATGCACAACTTTTCTGGTGGAGGATACGCCACTTGCTGGTCTCCATGGAGTATTTATATAGCCTGGAATGTTCCATAGTATAATATTTAACATATCCATCTAGTATTTATTCATTACAGGTGTTTCAGTTGCTCAAAATACAGCAGTTGTGAACTCTACATATCTGAATAGTAATGTTGTGTAATGCTGTAACCTCCTTGTGTTAGACAAAGCAATAGCATTGCACCCTTTTAAAGCCAACCAAATACAAGCAGAGGGATTAGTTAGATTGATAAGCTTTATGCAACACGTCGGCAATACTAATTTTATGACTGCTCCACTCAGTTGCTTTCAGGATCTATGACATGGACAAAGATGGCTACATCTCCAACGGCGAGCTCTTCCAAGTGCTCAAGATGATGGTAGGCAACAACCTGAAGGACACGCAGCTCCAGCAGATTGTGGACAAGACCATTATAAATGCAGACAAGGATGGAGACGGCAGGATATCCTTTGAAGAATTCTGTGCAGTAAGTTCAGTACTAATGGCTTTAGGCCCATTGGAATGTCATTCTAATGAGGTTTTCTCTATAATTCCTATATCCACTTAAGTGAGAAATGGAATACATTTTAGTACTCAAGATGTATTGTGTACATGTTTTCGTTGCTCTTTACAATAAGGTTTAAGCTGTAGAGACTCAAATAAGTATCTGGTTCCAGTTTTATAATCTATAGTTCAAAAGTGCTCATCTTTGTGTTTGTTGCATCTCCCTTTTATTTTGGAATTGTATTGTGTGAATTTAGAAAAATGTCTACTTTATGCCACTGGCAAAAGAACTAACAGGCTAATCCCAGTAGGATTTTGTCTCTTATTTTTTGTAGCACATTTCAAACTCTTATTGTTACAGGTCTAATTGTAACTGCTCTGCTGTGTGAGCTTTCCCTTTGGATACATTCTCGCTGAGTCTTTCATGTACTGCATTTTATCTCTACAGCTATAGTTTAAACTGTAAAATGTGCCTGTATTAAACAGAAAAACTCCGTAAAATGGCCCAGTGTAAATTGGAAAAGGTGTGGAAAGGGCTTTTGCGATAAAGGTCATTATTCAAGACAGTGAAAAGGTGACCAGGTTAATAGATTTTTTAGGAAGATATATTCTCAGCCTTCAGTTGTAATGTACCATTTTCAGTGCTGCTGTTCTCTCTGTAGCACCGTGGGAATTTTCACCGCCTGGAAATAATATCTGCCCCATAAATGACTTAATTTAAACAACACTAAAACTGTTAAGCTGCTGCATGCTCCTAATATTCAATTGAGAACCACCAAACCGCAGCGAAACAAGTTTAACTCTCCCAAGTGTCTGTTTGTGCCGAGAGGAGTTCGAGGTAAATTTGATTATAGGCCTGCTGGCTGTATATTATGCTTTAGTGAAACTTCTAACTTGATTTTCAGAGTTCTAGTGCGTTTAGAGGAATAAAGGCTGTGAAGAGAGCTGCACTTGAGGCTCATTTACTTGCATTGGACTACATGGGCTGAAAAGGGAAAGAATACATAAAAAATGGAGTTTCAATGAGAAGATTAGCTGTAACGTAGAAATTATTAAATTGTGATGGCATGAGGATTTGTTTAGAATATCTTGGTAAATAACAGAGTTATGGAGAAGCTCAGTCTGTGGTTACCAGTATTATAGAGTGGCTGTGATAAACCAAGGTTGAAAGTTTGGTCTTTATGGTTATGGTTCATTAACTATTGTAAATTTGGAAGTACATTATTACACTTGTAAAGTTATGCTCCAAACAGCATCTTCACATGAATTACATGCAATGTATTACTCGTGCTCTGTATAGTGTGAGGCAGCTGGGATGATAATGCAGGTTTACTTTTCATATCCATTATATCCGTCTTTCTCCAAAGCCACATTGTGTCGCCCACAGTCTTGTCCCTGAATCAAAGACGGCACAGTGAAGACGAGGCCCAGTTCTGACTGCTGCCTCTCTAGAGTCCTGGACTAAAAAGCTGCTTGTTCTTCTGGGAGAGTATTTTCAGGATGCCACAGGAGACAGCTGGACCCTGTTTTAACAAAGCAGCGCTGTTCAGGCACTTCAAAGTAAAGTGACTCATGCAGTTTGGGTCATCCCTGATATCACCATTGCATAAGAAGGACTCTGCAACAAATTTCTTTTTAAAGTAGGGCATATTATTGTTATAAAAATGTTTGTAAGAACATACTGGATGGTCTTTTTAAGGTTCTACTTCTACTGTATAGAAGTATGGATGGCTCTGGTTGATCAGTGACAGTCTATAAACCTGTGACCCCAGGAAACGTCATGGATTATGCATTGCTTACTCTAAGCATGTACCTGATGTTATACAGTAACTACTTTCACTATAAGGTCAAAATGTAAACCACACATACACAATGATGTGTATGGGTGTTGAGATGTGTGATGAGGGGAATCTTGTCATAAGATAAAAACCTCCAAGTTATGATTAAAAGTCAATGACATTTTTGGGTGTAAGATTTGGGTGAGAATGAATTTAACAATCACAGTGCACCAACCATATGAACTAGCAGCATATAAGTGATAATACTGTGTGGTATTCATGCTGTATATTGTTATGTGTGTCCAGGTGGTGGGAGGTCTCGATATACACAAAAAGATGGTGGTGGATGTGTGAGCGGCCATGCTCGCTGCGTCCCTGCCCCTTCCTCCTTGACACTCGCTTTCTCCACCATCTCTGAAGATCTGCTCAAGACGTCCGGCAAAATGCTCTGTGTAACTTAATGGAAGTATTCTCTCGTTCTTTCTTTTCTCTGTGAAGCCACTTTTTTTCTTTCAGAAAAACCACAGGCCTCGTGAAGCCAACTTCGAAGTGTTATTGGACTGTCTAATCCTCTCAATAACCCGGTCGTAGCACTTTAAGAGACTGAAGGACATCCATGTGTCTGTTGCAGGAGCATCTGACTTTGGATGAGGGGGGAGAAAGTGGGGAAATGGGGGCTCAGTGAAGAGGCTGGTTGGCTTGTTCATATTTCATCCTTTCATTTTTGTTAATTGTTATTTTTGATATTTATTTTTGTTGTCTTTTATAAAGAATAAAAAATAAGTATATCTGTGGTTGTCTCGTGAGGGGGAGTGTATAGTAAATCAACACTTGACTTACAGTACAACTAGAAAGTAGGGTATGAAGTGCCAACCAGAACATATCCAGAACCAGTCCAAGTAATTAACCCATTTTTGCCGCTGACAACACTTCCAACTGTCACCACATACAAATTAATTTTTTTTTTTTTTCTGACATTTTTGGTATTCTGTTTTTACCTGTCTGGATTAGAACAGCAACGCTTCCAGTCACATTTGGCAAAGCAACACATGATAGGTTTCTTTTTGTAATACATTTAATAGTTTTATTTATACTTAACATGTTTATATTGTTGGAAATTATCCTTGTTTGTCGTTATGGATTTATAGATAGATATGCCAAGAAAATGTCTTTCCAAAATGATTTGTGGCTGCAACTGATTATATGGTTTACTTGTGTTTCAAAGAATTTTGCATTTGTGCATCCACAAGACAATCTTAATAGCGCTGCGTTCTTGTTAACTAACTCTTGGCTTGATGATTTTTTTTTAAGCTAAATGCAGGTGCTGGATGATGTGGACTTGGCTAGGAACCTATAAAATGTGTGAATATACACTGTTTGTGCAAGTTTATAACAATTTTAAGAGACTTCTCTGAAGGCAGCGTTTTTTTTAACCAGTATACGTTCGCTTTATATGAGCCTTTGAATTTATACATCTCTCAGTCCAAAGCAGGATGGTACACTTTTCTTACGCAGAAAGACCTAATACTAAATGTTGACATGGCCTTGGTTTCACAAAGGAGGTTCAAAATTTAACTCTGACAACCCAGTTTTCTGTTTCACTGAACAGGTTTGGAGCAGAGTTAGAAAACCCTGAGGAGAGAGGACTTTTCTCAGTGGATCCCAGGAAAGAGGAGGTGTTCATCTTAGAGGCACAGCAAGTCTTGTGAGTGGATCATGCTTTAGACTGATCAGTCAGGTTTAAAGTAATGTGGATATTCAATTTAGTGCATTTTTATTTATATTTATGATTTTAATCTAAATTAGTAACTCTTTTAACAAATCTAAGATGTTGAGTACTTTGTAGCTCAAACTCAAACATAATATAAATGTAAACCATAAACTAATACAAGTCAAATTACTGAACTCCTGTCGAGCCTTACTAAGTGGAATTGGTATTGGTCCAATCAGAACTCTCCTTTTGGAGCCAACTGTGGTTTAGCTCGGGGTTAAGATGAATAAAACCTGCCCTGGACCAGGTTAGGTTCAGAGTGAGATGCCATGATCAGACTCATCATGATTTAGGCTGTGAAACTGAAAACTCTTTTCAGGGTTGACAAAGTCTGAGTTTAGACTAAACCTGCTTCTTGAAACAGCCATGATCAGTGTGCAGTGGGGTAGATTGTATATTTTTGTTTTTATTTTTATTTTATTGTGTACATTTCAAAAGTTGGCTTCTTCTCCCACTTATAGTCTGTCACAATCACCTCATTTTCTCCCCCTTACCTCCCACTACGACAAACAGGGAAAAACGAAACATGAATTTAACCAAATTTTGATTTAGAAGGGAAACTGCTTCCTACTCTAAATGACTTTGGGATAGCTTTTTGAGGATGTTTTCAGTCCAGTATATGAATCTGGAGTGCCCTGTTGTCCCTTATCCCAAAGCTCTGCACGGCTTGGGCCTCCCTGTGCTTGCATGACATGAAATATATTTTTTGTTGTGCATGTAGATCAATTTTTGAAATAATCCTCTTGTTTACACATGAATGGTGATGTTAATATATTTAAAATTAAATGGTATACAATATGGATGTTGCCAAACTTTGGTAAATGTACACATATTATGAGAGGTAATCCAAATGAAATGAACTTCATGTAACTTTTTGTATTTTAACAGGGTCAATGAGATGCTTCTATTCCAGTAAAGTTGCATATCTGATCCTGTCTCAAACTGCCACACACTGTACTCAGCTTAAAGGGGAAATTTGATGTTTATTTTTCTTTCTTTTGTATATAAGTATTTGTTAACTGCAGTTCTGGCTCTCTGTATAGTTCAGACCGCGCTTTAGTTTGTGCTTTTTTTCTGAGGGACTTGGGATCTTTAGTTTGTGTGGGGATATGAACAATTTTCAGTTTGAGAACCTTTTATTTTCCTTTTTCTGCATGCTGCATCTTATGCTGTGGGACTGTTGGAAACTTGATACTGTATGAAAATTTAAATTTAAAATAAACTTTGAAATGTTGGAAGTTCATAACGTTGTAATTTATTTATTTACATATCTCTTGATGCTGTAAATGTAGACACAGGTACATTTGTTCCTCCCGTTAGTCCAGCAGCATATTAGACTTGTATGTAGGGCCTGGAAAGTGTTGCCAACAGCCTAAAAGGTCTTCACAGATGAGAAATCCACCACTAAGTGGAAAGTACATTTACAGTAACAGATCGATGCTTAGAATCGCTCTGCCGTCCTGCTGGCCACCACTCTGATATTGCCATAGACCTTTGAAGGTGGACTTCCTGTAGAGGACAAAAGTGTTGAAAGGTCATTTCAGCTTGACATCAGCTATAGCAGTGCAATTGCTCAAGAACTAAATCAAAGTCTTACCCAATATCAAATTACAAATTGCTGTTCTTGCCATTTTGATGTTTTGAAAGGACCCCAATATGTGAACTTTTCTATGGAGGAAAGGAATATATAAAATATATACAATAAAATTATTGGACACACAGAGTAAAAGAACAGTAACTTACGTGTCAGCTAATACAATACGTGTCTTTGTGACATTTTCAATAGTAAATTTTGTTTTTCCACCTTTCCCTGCTATTCTCCCTATTGCTCGAGATAAGTGGTCTCCCTTCAGAGGTTTCACTGTAAAAAAAACCAAACAAAAGAAAGTGGTTCATGAATATTCCTTTCTTTACATACATATAAAAGTATCACAACAAAGCAATTATATAAATTATGATATTATTACCGTCTGTGACGTCAAAGCTCTCCAGGAAAAGCTCATCTAATCTGATGAGAGCCAAGGCATCCTGCAGAGAAAACAAAACATAATCACCTGCCAATCAAAGAAAATCAAAATCATGCCTTTAAATGGTAAACCTACTTCAACTTGAAATCCGAGAATAAATGCTTTCACAAAATCTGATGCTTTCGTTAAGGCACTTATATCCTGTGTCTCTTTACATGTCTGTAAAAAATTGCATAGTGTCAAATGCCACGCCACAATAATGGTAACCCAGCAAATGTATTCCATATTATAACTTACTTTGATTTCAACATTTCTAGTTTTCAGGTTGAATCTGACTTGCAGCTGTAGATTCTCAACAATAGGGGTAAAAATCTTAAGCCAGTTCTCCTTCAGAGGGGTATATCTGTGAGCTGGTACAGCAATTTTACGCATCTCATCTGGTCCCTGGAACAGATGAGCATAGAGGTTTTCATAACAAAGAAACACGGCGCTCATATGGTCATAGACAGGACAACACGTTACTATAATACAGTTATCATTATGACAAGAATATATTCTATTAGTGTTTCACTGATAGTATGCATTGTGAACAGGTTAAATAAAAATGCCATTTCAAATCCGTAGTGCGCACACGCGCTACACTAAATAAGACTACAACCCCATAGACTGCGGACAACCACCATTATTATTACTGATTAATATTACTTATTTATTTATTTCAACGTCGTATTGATAGCAAAGCGACATGAGAACATTAACCTCCTTACCCTCAACTGATCACCAGAGATTGGTGGAAACTGTGGTCTCTTGCGTGCCACAGAGTCAGCTGTGTCCATGTCTACTCCATCTTGTTCCAGTTTCCTTTTTTGCGTCTTTTTAGACTTTACTTTGGTGAAAGACTCCGAATCTTCTTGATTTCCCTCGGTCACCGCACTCTCGCAAGCTGTAGTTTTATCCAAATCCATAGTGTACTTTGATTTCAAAGTTTAAAATCACAAATTACTTAGATAAACTGTAAATGCGACGAGCATGGGGATCCTCGTGCAAGCAAAAGGACCCTTAAAACTACGTTACTGCTGCATGTTACTGAAAACTGTAAATGTGTAACAGAATTAACTACAAACCCTAGACAATCTTACAAGGACAATTTAACACATTTTATTTATGTCTGTATCTTTTTTTGGTCTTGTTTAAGTACGCCAAATTGTCATTTGAGCTGTAATTTCTGTACAGGCATGTCTCGGGCAGCCTTCCTTCAGCAGTCTGCCATTTAGACGTCATATGTTTTGGCACTGGGGTTTGGTCGTGAAATGCTATAGATGTTCATGGGCAATTTTCCTGATCGTTTTTTCATTCTTTAGCACATTTTGCATAGGTTCAACAACAACTAAATATGTCATCTCCGCTAGCAAAGCCGCAGATAATTGCGCATATACAGAAAAGTTTAAACTACACTGTCTTTGACTCCAAATGGATTCCGTGCAGCGCCAAGTTTGTCTGTTTGGGAAACTTTGCCCGGGGAACTGGTGTAATGCAGATATATGAAGTACAACAGGGGGAAGCTCAACTCGTAAAGGAGGTAAAATGCGTTGTGTTTGCCCATTTTGCGGGTTTGTTGTCTGTGCAAATGTTAGAAAACAGTGTCAAAGGACAAAAAGGTCTCATCTAGTTTGGGCTCGTTTCCATAGCAACATAAAACCCTACAGCTCTTGCCTATGTAATTTTGTGTAATTTTATTTATATATTTCTTCTCTTGGGTTTTGTGCTGGTTGTGAACATTTTATTGAACATTTTACAGGTAGAGAAACCTAAGCCTATAAAATGTGGCACATATGGGGCTACATCACTTCAGCAAAGACACATAGCGACGGGAGATTTTGATGGAAATCTTAACATATGGTAGGCAAATCCACGTTTTATTCTGTTCTTATTCTTGCCATTCGTAACTTCAGTTTGTATTGAATGTGTGTGTCTGCTCCCATCAGGAATCTGGAGACCCCTGAAGTTGCGGTTTACTCAGCTAAAGCGCACAAAGAGATAATTAACTGTATTGATGGAGTTGGTGGTTTAGGGATTGGCGATGGAGCACCAGAGATTGTCACTGGAAGCAGAGATGGTAAAAGATAATTTGGTCCTGAAACATATACATAATACATTCAATAGTTTTTTATAAATTATTCTTTTTGGTTGTCAGGAACTGTTAAGGTATGGGATCCTAGACAAAGAGATACACCTGTGGCCAACATGGAGCCTGTTGAAGGAGAGACCAAGCGGGACTGCTGGACAGTTGCATTTGGTATGTAATTTTAGTTTTGAGCTAAAAGTTGACCACTGCAATGGAATTAGTTATTAATAGCCTTCCAACAACTTTCTTTTGATGTGCTTTATATTTAGGGCATGCCTTTAATGACCAGGACCGCTGTGTTTGTGCTGGTTATGATAATGGAGACATCAAACTTTTTGACCTGAGAAATATGTCTCTACGATGGGAAACCAACATTAAGAATGGGGTAAGCTGTTAATGTTCTAAATTCTTTTAATGTCTGGTTTAATTTAATTGTCCTTGATTTAGTACATCTTTGTTGAACCTGCTCCTGCATTTACCTTATTTAACATTTTTACTCCCACCTTTAGGTATGCTGTGTAGAATTTGACAGAAAAGACATTAACATGAACAAGTTGGCGGCCACCTCACTGGAGGGAAAATTCCATGTTTTTGACTTGAGGACACAACACTCTGCCAAGGGCTTTGCGTCTGTTTCTGAAAAGGTAATGGATTTGAGCCAGACAGATGTCTGGCCTTCTTGTACATTATATATGTATTTTTAAACAAATCGTTAAGTAACTATGTAACACTGTTATGTTGCTTTCACAGCAGTTAAGATTTTACTTATTTTTGCTTAGTGTTCTCTGTAGCTTTGTACTCAATTTTTCAATTTTAGGTACATTTATTCATTCAGTCAATCCTTTTTCTAGGCTCATAAATCAACAATTTGGCAGGTGAAACATTTGCCTCAGAACCGAGACATCTTTATGACAGCTGGAGGCGCAGGAAACTTACACCTTTGGAAGTAGTAAGTAATGTTTATTAAATTAAATTATAATTCCAAGTCACAGGGAATGCAGGTTGGTTGTGTTGTGTGTTTTTCTACAGTGAGTATCCTGCTCAGAGAAGTAAAAAGGACTCCGATGGTGTAGATGTTGGAGTTGCTGGAACAGTAAATCTGCTGCAGAACGTTACTCTGTCCACTCAGCCAATCGCCAGCCTCGACTGGAGCCCCGACAAGCAGGGTCTGTGTGTGTGCTCGGGCTTTGACCAGTGTGTCCGAGTCCTTATTGTAACAAAACTTAATGTGGTATGAATAGACTAGACCAAACACAGCATACATTGCAGTGTATTACTCAATACCAACCTCAACATTTGTACACCATTATTCAGCAATAATAATTTTACACTCAACTATATTTCTCCACTATGTATTTGTGCAGTCTTGTTTTCTTTATGAAGTTTCATTTAGTGTTATTGGACTTTGTTTTGTGTAGAATTTAAGCCTTCACATCAGAAATTTTATATGCTTTTTTAAATTAAAGATTTATTAAGTTAAAAAACTGTATTTTGTTTATGTGTTGAAAATGTATTTTATTTCCCTTCACATCAGTAGTGTCATAACCAATATTTAAACCTAAAAAAGTCCTGTAGTTCAGGGTCATCCTCTGGTTTGTCATGTATCTTTGCATAGACACTTCTTAGCAGTTGGTTCATTGATTTTCCATCCAAAATGTCTATGTATTTCTCGATGCAACCTATGGGCATAATCACACATTAGACAATTGGCATTGCTCCAACTGCTCTGCTAATCAGAATCTGACAAGAGTAAATGTCACATGTGGTCGAGTGGTCACACATGATCCTTCAATATGTGTGCAATATGTCATGCCCTCTGGCCTGCCTAGCTATAGCGCCACTTAAATCTGATCCATTGCTATAAAAAGCCAGGCATGCTATAAGGCCTCCTACAAATGTCCACAAACCCACGTTCATTCATCTGCTTTGATAAGGGGCATATTACTGAAGATGACTTACTTAGTCCCATAACTTTTCCATATGCTGCAAGGCTTGGGCCGAGCTGTGGATGGTCGTACAGCTCCAGCTTCATCAGTATTCGGACAATCTCTCCTGTAATGAACGCGTCATCAAAAGTTTGTTCAGCCACTGGCTTCAGAGGATATCTGCAGTAAACCTCCACTGCTGCCTGTGGGTCTGAGAGCTCCAGCAGCTGCACAAGCTCAATGTAGGCATCATGCACCTGAGAAAAAGTCAGGTTAATACACATTTGCCATGCACACATTTGAAGACATGACATATACACTGTAGCTATCAACCTTTGGTGACATTGAGATGACTTCTTGATAGAGAGTTTTTGCTTGTTCATGCTTTTCTGAGCGACATAAGGCCCGAGCCAGGCCAATGCGTGGGATGTGAGACTTGGGATTTACTGGACTGGACTCAGTGACACTTTCTTTCACTGGCGTTGAAAAGAAGTTTCAACATTTTGTGCAAGCTCATTTTGAGGAGTTGTGTGTGAGCTCTTCTCAGCTCATACCTGTGACTGTGTCGGTAGGTTTGGCTGGGAATTCTTGTTTGGACTTGCTTGATGAGTTCATGCGTTTGGTGCTGTTGTTGGATTTGTTGTTGGATTTTGCAGCTACCCCAGGTCTCCCTCTAGAGGGCAAAATGTGTATTACAAGGTATCAGAATACTATTGTATTGTTTTTCAACTTGATGCATTTTAATCTAAAATATGTTCATTGCAGTGAACCCACATGAGTCATTGTTGAGGTCTATTGACTCACCTGGCGGCAGGGGGTTTGGTGGCAGGAGCAGTCCTCCCTGTCCTGCCAGGGGTCACAGGAGCAGGAGTTTTAGAGGGTAGGCCTTTTCCAGGATGTGCTCTGCTTTGGCCCCTTCTTGTAGCTGCTCTTGTGTTAGGGGCACCCTTCACTGCCTGTGGCTGAGAGGGTGCTGTCTTAGACACATTGTGTCGTTCACTCTTCTGTCTGTCTTTCCACCACTTCTGTTCTGACAAAGAAAATGCCTTTAAGTTTAAGTAAAAAAATACATACAAGAGAATCATATAGTACAGTCATAATCATAAAGTATATTTACTGCTTAGTTCCTCTGGTGCCTCTCCTTTCTGAGGTTTGCCTTCCAAAGTAATGCTGGCCTGAAAGCTCAGGCAGGCCTCGGCTAAGACATCTTGTGCTGTAGTTAACGTTGGGTTGCTGTCGTACTGAGCCAGTTGGGTCAGGCCAAGTTGACACAGAGCATAGCTATCCCGAGGTGTGGTGACCACCAATAACTGGCATGCCTGCCCACAAAATCAATATGTAAAAAGGAGGAATTATGTATTATTGTACTGAAAGCATAAATTGAATCCTCACATTCTCCTGCATGTCCAGTAGCTCCCGGCAGGGGCTGATGGAGGTCAGACGGATGAGAGCGATTATAGCCTGGCACCTTTTTGCTACTAAAGACTTGAGTTCAGCTCCAGCCTCGGCCTTAGCCTTGTGAATGAGCTGCTGCAGAAGAGCAGAGTGAGAATCCAGCAGCACCCACTCCAGCTGACTGCTCGCCTCACCACGAATCACACACTGACTCACACTCTGGGCAGCCAGCGCCGCAACACTGTTGAGACAGCACAGCACAAAACTGTTCTAATATCACACGGAGCAGCTCTGAAGATTGAGATTTCCAATTTGGCTTTTCGGGGAATATTTGAATCACGAAAACCTTGAGAACGGAGACAGTAGAAGATTGATTCATACGTGTGATAGACCTGCTCGGAGCTTATGGCCTTGTCCTGCAGAGTGTTTCTTTGCTGTAGTTGGCCCAAAGTGAGAAGACCTCGGAGGAACTGTGTGCTGATGCTAGACAGAGGGTCTGATGGGAACTGTTCTCTCCAGCTGCAAAATTACATTCAAAAGCAGAGCAATAAGAAATTGAATTATTCTTGAAGTTATAATATATGTATATAACAATATAGTTAATGGAATATACAGTACAGAGGCACTGCACTGCAACCTTTTAGATCTTGGAGTTGGTTTATTTGAAGCAGAAAGCAACCCTAAGATTTGTGAGTTTAAAAAATGCCCATAGATTTAGATTGGTTAATGTTCATTATTTTAATTAAATTATGGGTATTGGTGTAAGAGATGATGCCAGGATGTTATGTCTGAATGATCTGTGAGTAAAATTAAGTAAAACGTTTTTTTCCACTGGTCAATCACAAACGAAGGCACATACAAAAGATCTTTCCGGCACATTACTGATGCAGTCATGCCCTCTCATTCTCTAAAAGCATCATCCACCCCCAACGCACGCTCACCTCTCTCTGCAGCGCTGACCGATAAAGTGCTCTAGACCTTGTTGTAGGAACAGAGCCGCCTCCTTTTCAGTGTCCTCTGAGGTTTTCTTTTCCTGCTGCAGTAATGCCAGGCCAGTGAAAAATCTGAGACAATAAAATCAGTATAATTGTAAATCATATATTGTCAATAACATGTTAATAACATAGTTTTATAATGAAAGGTAAGAGACCTCAGTCCAGCATGTAGTGGTCGAAGAGCCAAGCCGGTCTGCAGGTGTTGTAGAGCTTCACTGTGTTTGCCCTGTAGTAACAGTAACCTCCCGACATGTAGGTTATACTCCCAGGAGTCTGGACTCAGGGACCAGGCATCCAGGTACTTCATCAAGGCCTGATTCAAGCTGTTCCCCTCATCTCGCAGGACTACACTGTTGTCCTGTCACAACAAGGAATGAGAAAGTTTAAGCAGTTTGTGTGTTCATATTTCTCATAATGTTATGTTATATCTATCATCTATCTTTCGTTTGAAGTTTGTAATCGCACTAATCAGGAATTATGAGCCCTGATGAAATGAATAAGATGAACGAATGTGACTTGCTCTAAATTACATTTGTTATACCTGGATAAGAGAGCTCCTAAAAGCAGCTTGTGGTGTATTCTTGATCGGAACTGGTCAAATGATAAATTCTTTACACATAACTGTAAATACACTGTTCATATGCTATTGAATCCCACAATCTTTAAACTACCCCACATTTAAGATTCAAAGAATTACCTTGCCAGTCCTCTTTGACAGCCATAAGTACAATGTCTGCACATAGTCTGCCCTGCTGGACTGGCCCTGTTCTCTCAGTGACTGGTATTCCTTATCCAAAGCCTGCAGCTGGTTTTCCACTGTTGGACTACATGGGAACCCATGGAGCTTACAAACTGCTAAGATGTCTTCCTGTCGTGATGTTGACTTGGCATCACTTAAGTCACTGTTATCTTTGTCAGTCTGTAAATGGGAAAAATATTGCATGAGGTACTATATACTTAGTGCTTAGTCTTTAAAAACAACTTTCCATGTGTGTGAATTGTTAACATACAGATCTAGAATACCTTCTTTTGTAGGCCATACATTTCAGTGGCATAGTAAGTCTTCTCCAGAACCATCCCGAGTAAAAAGTGGAGTCTAGGGTCTCTAGAGCTGTATCTTATGGCTGATGCATAGTGAACTGCAGCCTGTTCAAGGTTATACAGTGGAGAAGTGCCCTCCTGGTAGTGCACCAAGTCACCTGGAAATAGCTTGCAAAATCACTAAGCACGTCTTTCCATCAATAAGCTGTAACCTGCCTTTACATCTCTTTCCAACCACATAGATAAGGAGATAGTCATTAGTAAATAGTGGTTTGCAAAAATTATTTAGCACTTAATCATTACTTATTCAGACCCAGCCAATGCAATACCGAGCCCATGTGTATATTTTAGGAGGGGGGCTATGAACGGACAGCAGTCCTTGCCTGTCTGTTGCAGCTTGTTAAGTTTGTTGTTAGTTCTCAGCTAACTTCCAGGGACTTTCATTCAATCCTCCAGAGCAGTGCCTGGTTTCTCATCTTCAAACAATTAGCTCAGCTAAAGTAGTGGGAAAACACTGATCAGTAACTTGAGCCTGTCACGGGACGTCACATTCAAAGACACATTATCTGACACGTTTTCATGTATTTTTAAGTGCACCACAAAGGTAAACTAAGGTTAAAAACAACAATGCTATTTATAGAAAACAACCTCCTACCTGTTTATCAATTTACCTGGTTTGGGGAGGTGTTCATTGTAAACTTTAAGGTGGTCTTCAGCAAAAGAACAGAGCTTTTCTACATTACTTTCTGCAGCAGCTGCTAAGAGGAGTTTCTTCTCCCAGTTGCGAACCTAAACAGTATATAAACAGCATAAGAGAAGCTGATAATGACAGAAATGTAATTGATGATATATCTGTATTTATTACCTCCACACTGTGCTTTGTTTCAATTGAGAGGGAACTGGTCATCTCAAAATGTTCCTTGTACCATTTTGTCTCTGTGACATCCTAAAACATACAGAATAAACTACTATTTCATTTACACGTTTATCACGTCAAGTACAATATAATCAACAGTGTAAAATTATTCTATGACAGATTTATAAAAAAAACATTTACGATGAATTTGCCTTTAGTTTTAAGTCTGATTTTTGTGCATCATGCTAAAAATATATACAGAAAAATGTACAATTGTACATCCCTGTATTTATTGTCTAAAATGTAGATTTTTTTTCTTACTGGAAATGCAATGCAGCAGTGTAAATAAAGGATGAGAGAAGCTGATTCAAAAGCTTCGATTCAGACAATGACTGTCTCTGACCTTTGTACTGAGCTCCCCTGTTGGTTTGTGGGGACAGTGCAGCAAATGTGACCCCAGCTCTGATAGTTTGAAAGCACTATCACAACCTTAAAAAAAGAGAAGAAACATGCATTATTAAGACCGTGATTTCAAATCTCTCTCTCTCATCTCTTGTACAAGTATAATTTTATAATTTTTGGTAGTATAATTATTTATTCAAATGTTGGCTATCTGCTTGCATGTTACTGACCATGTTTCATTGTTTGATTTTCTAACTTTCTGTTGAATAAATCACAAATTCTGCAAATCTGGCAAAGCGACTGCTGTTGTCATTTTGGGCTCAGCCAAATATTACACGACCATTTTATGAAGTCCCTGCACACTGTTAACCTGCTGTCACTTTGTCTCTGTTCAGGGACTACAGATGAAAATGATCTTAGAGCTAAACCTGGTCTGTGCATACATTTATTTTGCAATGTGCCTGTCAAACAAACAAATAAGAAAAAAAAAAAAGAAAATTAATTAAATGATCGTAGTTTTTGATCTGCAGTGGCCAAGTAATTCCCACTGTGGATCAATAAAATTTGTGTAAGTCTAAGTAACTAACACTGTGTTACTTGATAGCCCAGTTTGAAGTAATCAGTACTGCTTAGATCGTTAAGTCAGAATACACATGTGAAACTGAGCCTGAGCTGTGAGCTGGTTTTGTTGGAGTTGCACGAAGCGGAGGCCTACACTGATACTTGGTAAGTGATCTCAAATGCAGGTTAAAGATCCAAAGGCAAACAAAAGCCAAGGCTCAGACATTCACCTTCATAAGTAAAGAAACATTTGACAGGAGCAGCAGACATCTTGTGGTCCAGACTCATTTCAGTAACCTTCCATGTGTCTCGTAGTGGACTGTTGTTTAGTGGGTCAACTTTGGATCTTCGAGCCAGCATCTCTATATATGGCCTCGAGAAGACGTGCTTAGGGTTGCTGCAAAGAAGGAAAAATCCAAATCATTATTTCATTATTATGTTATGACTATGAGGAATATGAAATGTAATCACTGAGAACCCACCTTTCATTGATGGACACAGGTCTATAAAAAGCATTGAGAGAAACTGGACATTCATAGTCAAATTGATTTTTGGGATCACTGAAGGTAACAGCGAGTGGAATGAGCTCTCTGGTGACCAACACAGTATACATCTGTAAAAATGTCACACATTGCTACAATAATATCATAACATTAGCCTATTTAGTGTGAAATATAACATACTTGTGAATGGGTGCCATCTGCTGAGCAAACTAAAATGTTCACCAAAGTGTCTCCATAATTGAGTAGAACAGGCTGAGAATCCTCCAGAGCTTTTACTTTCACTTGAATGTGTTTGTCTGGTACTTTGAGACACAGTGTCACTGAATTGACATAAAATGGGACAGTGCCTGGAAAATAGTACATATTTTAGCTTTAACTGTAAAATTGTAATAGATAATTGTTGCATATAGCCTACAGTGAACATTTTAAATACATAATCCAGAAATTGCTACTTACTGTTGTATTCAAATGTTTTGGGGTTGAATTTAGGATACAGTGGAAATCCTCCCTCTAAGGCAAGCTCACTCAGTTCTGCAATCTTAGCAGAGAGTTTAGAGATTTCCACATAATATTTCTTGATAGTACCATCCTCAGCTACCACTTCAATTTCTACTGTGTTCAAGCCATCATTGAGTTGAATCACCCGGGATTCGTCTCCAAATCGCTGAAATACGAGTTAAGGTTTTTCAGTCAACTATACTGTCAAAATGTTAACGTGATATTTGGCTAAATATACTCACGATTCTGTAGGTGGCTCCCCGGTCGCTAGTGGCCACGTCTAGATTGATTTTGTTGACGCTGCTTTCCACTGTGACTTTGTAGTTGGTGATATTTGGTGAAAAGTCCGGCCGCAGTTTCCCCATAGACACAGACAGCTTTTCCAAATCACAGTTGTCCATTTTAAAAGATTAGCAACTGTACAACCCGCGGCGATTAGTGAAACCCGAATGTGCAACATGCAACTAAACTTGAACTGACATCCAGTCCCTGTCGGACCTCGTTACCATGGCAACCTGCACAAAGCTGCGATCTGTCCTTAAAAATATGTCTATAAATTTATTAATATCTAAATAAATCTGATTTGAATTAATTTTAATCTCAATACATATGTTAAATATGTTTTAACGTAAAGTTGTCATGTTTGTTTCAAGAGGTGTTGTTTTTCATCCAGACGACAGAGGGCGACAGAGTGACTAGATCTTTTCTTATCTAAAGAAGACTATTTCCGGTTTGTTACTACAACGTGCTATGTTCCTAGATTATTTATAATAAAATGAAATCTTGGATGGTCCCGTACTTTTAGCTGCTAATGCGCTTATTTAGGTTGTTTATAAAGCCACTATTTTGATTGTTTTCAAGGGTATTGTCTGCTTAGCCACTGTTTAGCGGAACGACGCGTATTAGGTAAGTTTGCTACATTTATTTTTGCTTTAGTGGCAAGGGTTTTAAGATTGAATATTTGCTGTGGTTTCGTACTTAGAGAGGATGTCGGGGGATGCCTTAAACGAAGATTATCCTCATGAGATCGACGAACAGCTAACTGGCTTTGACTCGGCTGTTTCAAGTGTTAAAAGCGTGTTGGACACCTTGATTTCAATGCCCAGAAATGATTTGCTGCAAAAGGTGAGTTGTTTGTGATATGAAATTATATATAGGCTAGGATACTTCTAGCAACAGAGTTCAGTAATTTTTATCAATATATGAATGGTCATCTTACACGTTCAGCTGTTACATGTTCAAGCATCCATGTTACAGCTGCTCAACCTTTGTTATTAATGTAATGATATTATCCAAATACATTATTTTAAAAAAGCCTTTTGTCTAAAAAAAACAAATGTGGATGCAAAAGATGTTTTGTTTTTTTTGTAAAGAATCAAAATTGCTTTTAAAATGATCCTTTTTCAGTCCTTTTTTGTCACATCATATTACATTTTCAGCTGGATCCACTGGAGCAGGCAAAACTTGACCTGATGTCTGTCTACACATTGAACTCTTTGTTTTGGAGTAAGTTAAACTATAACCTGAAGATATGTTTTACTTTTTATATACTATTCCAATATCAAATAAGTCACAAGTGTTGTTGACTTTTGTTTAACTATTTACAGTGTACTTGGTAACTCAAGGCATAAATCCAAGAGAGCATGGTATCAAACAGGAACTGGTATGTGCCTTAGAATGAAGCTTTCTTTAAACCAATTGTCCTTTGTGTTGCTAAAATATATTTAATTTTTCAGGAGAGAATAAGGACATATATGAACAAAGTGAAAGAGATTACAGACAAAAAGAAAGCTGCTCGTTTGGATAAAGGTGCTGCATCTCGCTTTCTGAGGAACGCGCTGTATGATCCAGAGGAGAAGAATTCAGCAAAGAAATTGGCACCTAAGAAAGCAGCAGAGACGTCATCAGACCCACCAGAAAGGAAGAGGTCAAAGCAGAGCTGAGGATAGACGGGGTGTTGTTTTGGACATAATGGACACTTATTTGAGCCTCGCTATGTCTGAGATGGAAGAGAGGTGTTAAATGAAGAGAATGCGATTTCATAAGAAAAAGCCTCATCTAATCTTTGTTTTTGATTTAGTTTTGTATTTTGTGTCAACTTTCACATAAACAATATGCTTTATTACAAAATGTTGTTTTTATATATTGATCCAAACCAGATGTGGTGCTGATATGTCTGTAAAAGTTAAAGTAACCTCTTAAAATGGGCATTTTTAATTAACCCCCTTTTTTTTTAACAAGCTTTAAAAGTTAACGTTTTTGTATAGAATCTCTTACTACTTCCCTTTGGCAATTGCCTTTAGACAGCTCTGATCTTAATCTTAATGCACTGCAAGTCCCAACATCCCTCTAATCAAGCTCAGGAAACACTGAGGCATTGAGTTAGTTGGAGAAATGTCTCTTTCATTCTTTTCATCATCCTTTTCTTATCCTCCCGGCAGCAACAGCGTCCAAAAATTATATTTGTTTAGCCAAACTGCCCTGCTCCATCCTTTTACTTTTTCCATTGGGTTGTTGTTCCTGTCTGTTCAAAGATGTGTGTCAAACTTAAGCCTGATGAACAACCCTAGCTGCATATTGGAAAAATATGGATTTTCCACAATTCTCCTCTCTTTGGTATGTTTGCCTCTGCGTGCCCTTTTCACCACATGTGCTTGGTATAAAGATTTGGGTCACCACAAAAGCAAATTTGAACAAACAAACTCAAAAGTTGAAGTGGGGAGTGCTAACAAGTTAGAAATGTTGGTTTGTCCTGTGGCTGTTTATTTATTTAGTTTTGTGCAGTGCAATGAGAGCCAGTGTGGAGGAAGTTTATATTACATGAAGTGAAATGCATCAGACCAAGTGACCTCATCAAGCCAGATGAAGCCAGGAGGACGCCTCTTTTCTGCTGTGTAGAGAACTGAAAGCCATCAAAAATAGAGCCCAGAGTAAGTGATTTATAAATGCAAGCAGTGACAAAACTGGGATTTTGAAAAACAATAATTGGATATTTCCTCATTTGCTTTGCCTTTTCCTCTTTTATGTACTTATTCCATTGTACAATGTAAAAAAAAAGTTACCTGTCACAGAGAATTACATGTAATGTCAAAAGAAATCTTAAGTCATCTTTGTTACCTTAACTCATAATTCTGATTTGAGAATTTGTTCAGGATAAACTAACATTTGTGATAAAAGCCAACCTTCATAAACTATTCCCTCTCGCATATCAAAAATTTCACACAGCCTTTTCTGTCACTTGTCTTTCACCTTGGCCCACAATAATTTTTATTTAGCATCACCTCTCAGCTCTGATACTGGTGACTTTGTTGCCAGTCAAATTTTAGCAAATGTATTGATTCGCTGTATGGATGAGGATGGATGTTACAATGTAGGAATATGAACCTTAGTCATTATAGTAATGGTGCATAAGTATTATATTTTTAGTGATAAATATCATGTATTGTATATATATGTATTATTGTGGGGGTTAAATGGTTTATCTGTTTATTTATATGGATTCCATTAACTGAAACCAGTGTCGTCAGCTGCTCTTCCTGACCCACTTCTTTAATTTAACTATAGCAGCACATTTTGTTGTCTTTGAAATGTCTAGTTTTATTAATATTTTCCACCACAACATAGGTTGAACTAACATAAAGTGTATGTAATAGTGTCATGTATAAACTATGCAGAATGTTGTGATACACCAGCTTCTTGTTGACCCCTGCTCTCGTCTGTTCCTCTGTCCCTGTTTTTACCCGGACACAACAGCACATCTGGACATGAGGCAACACTGAGATTTTTCCCTTGCTGACCGTGGCCTCTTAAGCCCCAGAAAAAGAGGAGGAAGACGGAGAAAAAGTCACCTCATCAAAGTGACTGCTTAACCATTTGTGGAGATGGTCCAGCTGCACTGTGCAGTGAGTATAGTACAGAGACACAGATTGGCATGTGCACATAGGCTGACTGGGAGTGGACTGGAGGTGTGTAATGGATTAGATCCCCCTCATAACTCCCGGGATGCCGTTGTCTTCAGGGTTCTTAGGGAGACGAATGAAACCGCAGCTGTTTGGACATAAATTTTCGGAGGAATGCCTTAAGTCGAGCCTTTGGCATTAAAAAAAAAGCTTGACTGTAGATCCCTCTCCAGATGACAAATGATCACCCAGAGGACCTGTCCATGTGTGTGTGTCCCATATGTTAGTGAGTTTGTGAAAATCATTCTCTGTATTGCTGGCCTAAATAGTATGAATTTGTACTGTCAAATATAATAGAATCAGAATAGATTGGTGGTTTTTCATGGTAAGTTCCACCTAAGAAAATATGGCCTCCTGAGTAACACTTGATCTAAAACTAGTGTAGAATGAATGATAATGAATGATAGAATGATAAAATATGTAAAATCTTCTGAATTGAGAGGTGGCTACTCGATTTGAATCTACTTAAACTGTACCCTCGATGTCCCTTTCTCTGTTGCTCTTGTCTTTAATCAGACTGAAGAGTACCTCTGTGACCTCCAATATTTTTTCCTCAGTAAAATATATGGAATAGTGTACACGCAAAACCTCAACAGCTGTAGATAAAGTACAAGAGAGGAGAGCAGCTGGATTGGCCTCGTAAAAAGGTCAGAATCCCACTTCCCCGTCACACAGTAGCTAAAGTAAGAGTCATGTTATCGCACCAGGATTTTAACAAGAACGTTGGGCTTAGAGGAGGTTGCATACGGTTACTCTATTTAAGTCATAACAATCATGGACTGACTTTTACAAGCATGTTTGGCATTTGTTGCTGTAAGAAACACAAGATGCCAAAACCGTGCATTTTTTAAAAGACTAACTAGAATGAGATGATGAAGATATATGGCTTCTTTCTGAGCACCAAAAAGAAGCCCACTCAGAGCAATGATGTTATTTGTACTTAAATAATTAGATAAACAACTCAAAGCATTTTCCTCCGCCTGCCTGTCCACCTAGTTTCCTCTGCTATAAAATGAGGGGTTATGGCACATCAATAAGGCGTCATCCCCCTTTCCTGAGACTGACAGGGTTTACAGGCGGCAAGGGGTGGCCTGCTGCTGCCTGTGATGTGGGCGGTAGAATAAGGGTGCAGCGGGGTACAGTAAAGTGATGAAGAGCCTCTGCTTTTACGATGATGTGAATGATGTGGACTGGAAGAGTAAAGGAGCCGGAGCGGGGTCTATATAACTATAACTATATGATGAACGGCGGGGCTATTGGATTTGTCACTGTGCGTTGATGGTATTTGCTAGATAGTTATGTAACCAGAAAGATGACTCAGATGACGCTAAATATCATCAAGGAATAGTGGATTATGTGAAATATTTTTTTGTGTGTGAAATTCTTAGCAAATGTTTATGGCACAAAGCCTCTTATTTTGGCCTGCTTGATTTTCCACATTCAGGGCTATATTATCCTACTTTTATTAGATGACTTAACATTCCATATTAATTTCCCCAATTAGTAATATGTACATAAACATACACCTTGGAATAGATTTATTTTGCTACAGATACACCAAGCAGCCGCTGGGGGGCAGTCTAACACAGCAGTACAGGCGCGTCTCAGGGTTGTGCCATTGGGCTGTGCGCGCAGGGTTTGAGTGGCACGCTGAGGTTTGCCTTTCCGCCGACCACAAAAGCAGATTGGAGAGAAGATTAGTCTTCGCTTGGTCGGTAATCTCCCTTATCACACAAAAAAACGACAACAACACGCAGACTTTAATGACAGGAGTAATTGTAGTAGAAGTCAAACGTTAGGCTGCGGTGGCATGATGAATGACAAACAAAATATGGGTTGCTGTGTCGAAACTTTCGCTATTTTAACTCATTTGTCAGCGAGTTTAGACTTTAAGGGATTTATTTTTTTGTATGAAGTATAATACAAACTGGAAAATAAACTACTGACTCTAACTTAATTAAGTAATTGAAGAAGTAATAATTCTACAATATTTGTATGTTATTTTATTTTAACCTTTTACGGTTTTTTTTGTTTTTTTTTTAATATATTTTTTTCCTTCACACCATAGATGGGTCTAAACCTAATTCATAAAATACAGGCTAAAGCTTGTTTTTTTGTTTGTTTGTTTGTTTGTTTGTTTTTCTCCTTAATTGAATTCTTGGGATTTTTGTAGTAGTAGTTTTCGCACTGTAGGCCCAGTTTATTTTTGTCGCCTACAGAATTTCAGTAGCCCATATCCATGTGTTCTCTGTTTGTAAGTATCTAAGAATATGATCCATAATAATACTATTACATAAAGAGTTAATGGTAGCAGCACGAGTTGAACACAATAGCCCCATTCATAAGGCATGGAGGATATCATCCTCAGCCGTCTATTCAGAACTGTAAATCAGCATAAAAGGCTCAATCACTCCATATCCAAATGTAAATGACAGATGATGCTACACTTAAAATTAATCTTGTGTTGCACTAACCACATGTATCAACAAACGCTGCAAGCTGCAGGCACAATGGGCTCATCATGAGCTAATGCACTGCCACTGCATGCTTGGATTAATATCCATTGGCTGTTTACTTTGTGTGTGTTTGGCTTTTGTGTGTTTTATACTGTGTGACTTTGGAAAGAGCCCAGACTTGTACTTAAAATATAATTAAAATACAGAAGCTGAATCAAATATGGGAAATGTACATTTTTTGTTTTGTAGTTTGCCTGCTGTCTTTACATGGTGAATATTAACTTATTCTTCCCAAACTAATTCATAACAATTTGTACTGTCCATATAAATCAAAGCGGTATGTGTCAACCATCCTTTTCGCTTGTCTGTGTGTTAATGAATGTAGTAGAGATTACGTATAGCTTCATAGTCAGACAGCTGCAGTCTAGACCATCATGTCACTTTATCACTTCAGGCCTAAAAGTCAAACAAGCAGGACAGGCTGATATAAGCTCTGATCTGATAAGAGGTGGTAAGAGGATACACTGATGACTTACTGCAAACAGCCATGAAAAGGCATATATAGTCTTCAAAATGGCAAGTTTTAGCTTAGGAGTACATCTACTCTGTGTGAAATGTGAGAGTACTAAGTTTTCATGTAGAATGGTGTAATGATGATAAATAGTCATTGTAAGTGCACTGATAATAATAACTAGTCAAGAAAAGTGCACTGGTTTCTTCGCCTGTCTTTGCCTGCTTTGTCTGTCTTTGCCTGCAAAAGGAACAAATCAGCCTAATGTTTCAAGTTATTTTTAAACCCCAAATTACCCTGCCTGCTCACACCATGTGAGGCTATATGGCCAAGCTCTATCACTAAGGAAAGACAGTGCATTGGTATAGCTATAAGCAAGTAGCAGTAATAGCATAAACAATATATCTTTCAATGAAGTGTAGACAACAATAAGGTTATTTAAAGCACCAAGACCTTTATTCTTTAGTTGCCATGCTTTATATATATATAT